>JAVYIG010008344.1:0-90550 GCA_035222895.1 Strongylocentrotus droebachiensis
GCTTAAGCTGGTAGACCTCCTGCATTAAGAAGGTGGCAGCTTATAACATAAAATTAAACTCTGTAAAGTGTGTTGATGCTAATAATTATGCTGCTCTATAATTTACTCCAGATGAAATTCAAGAACAAGTCGATTGAGCAATGTATGTTTGCATTTATTGTACCTCTTATTTTTCAGTAATTCTTACTTTTGGTGTACAGTAATGTATTAATATGATTTTGAATCTCTTTATCCTATCCTATACCACTATGTATCCCCTCTTCTTTCCCACACTATTGTGTACAGTGGCTGCAATATCGACGTTGAATAAAAACCAATTATTATTATCGATAGGCCTATACATTAAAATATGACATCAAATTTTCTTTCAAAGAAAGCGATGTATGAAAATGTATTTTTTCTTCTTCTAAATTTGGTACTCTGTTTTCGCCTTTTGTAATCGTTTCATCATTATGTAAAATATATCTCACTTGAAAATAAATTCTATCCGAATTGTTGATTAAAGGGACGTCGTTCAATGTGTATGTGAGAATGATTGTTTAAAAGCTGTGTCACTTAGACTCCGTATTTCTTTCCTAAAAACAAAACAAACAACGAACAGAAACAATTAAAGAACAAACAGATAACGTTTCAAGCAAGAATTGTTCATGGTTATAGTTTCTTTAATTGATTTAATTTTTTTTCTTCTGAATTCCATATCAATATTAACAATTTTCGGTAACTTAACAAACATGAAATAATAAGAAATTCTTTCTAAAAGCAATCATAAATATTATTATTATAGAAAAAAATGAAAAGAAAGATAAAATATAAAATTATCATATTTTATGAATTAGGCCTAAAAAAAAAGATGTTGTATTGCCCTTTGCGACCGACCCAAAAATGTTGAAATCTACGGTCGGCTTTTTTGGTATCTGTTTTTTAGTAAGAAAAATGGATCAAAGCATTCAAAACTGAGAAATATCAGCCGCAAGAGGGAGTTTTAAAAAAAAAGTTTAAAAGAACGAAAACAATCCGACCGACCGACCCATGTTTCGGCACCTAAAGCCAAGGGCAATACAACATCTTTTTTGTAGGCCTTATTTGAAAAAGAAGGACTGCCACTGTAAGCAAATGGCTTGGAAATATGACAGCCCAAAACAAACTTTATTGATTAGACGAACATATATTTATTGAGCAGAAGGACAATATTATGATGATGGTGATGATGATGATGATGATGATGGTGATGATGGTGATGATGGCGATGATGATGATGGTGATGTTGATGATGATGATGATGGTGATGATAATGGTGATGTTGATGATGATGATGATGGTGATGATAATGGTGATGTTGATGGTGATGATGATGATGATGGTCATGGTGATGATGATGATGATGATGATGATGATGATAATGGTGATGATGTTGATGATGATGATGATGATGGTCATGGTGATGATGATGATGTTGATGATGATGATGATAATGGTGATGATGATGATGATGGTGATGATGATAATGGTGATGTTGATGATGATGATGATGGTGATGATAATGGTGATGTTGATGATGATGATGATGGTGGTGATAATGGTGATGTTGATGGTGATGATGATGATGATGGTCATGGTGATGATGATGATGATGATGATGATAATGGTGAGGATGTTGATGATGATGATGATGGTGGTCATGGTGATGATGATGATGATGATGATAATGGTGATGATGTTGATGATGATGATGATGATGGTCATGGTGATGATGATGATGATGATGATGTTGATGATGATGATGATAATGGTGATGATGATGATGATGTTGATGATGATGATGATGATGGTCATGGTGATGATGATGATGATGGTGATGTTGATGATGATGATGAGGGTGATGATGGCGATGATGATGATGATGATGAGTGATGATGGTGATGATGGCGATGATGATGGTGATGATGATGTTGATGATGATGATGATGGTCATGGTGATGATGATGATGATGATGGTGATGATGATGATGATGGTGATGATGATGATGATGATGATAATGGTGATGATGATGATGATGATGATGTTGATGATGATGATGGTGGTGATGATGGCGATGATGATGGTGATGATGATGATGTTGACTCATGATGATGATGATGATGATGATGATGTTGATGATGATGATGATGATGTACTTTAATATAGCCTAAATGGGTCTCTGTTCTCTTTAAAAAAAATGAGAATAGAGACAAAGGGCAAAAGTATTGTCAAATCAATGGAGAATCGTCGTATTTTAATATGAGCTTTTGCAATGATTGACAGATAATATGAAAATGAATACTGGATCATGCTGCATAATATATTATAAGGCTCCTTTCTTTTACTAAAATAGGAATAGGAATATAAACTATTATAAAAGATTCAATAAATTGCTTTATCAGTCTATTCAAGACATGTAATCGAGTGGAAATTTAGAAAATTGGTAATAAACAACAACTACTATTTTGATTTGGAAACAGAAATTGCGTCAACTAAACCTCATTAATAAAAGTAGGTCATTCACCTTCCAAAAAGTACCTCATTAATAAAAGTAGGTCATTCACCTTCCAAAAAGTACCTCATTAATAAAAGTAGGTCATTCACCTTCCAAAAAGTTGAATATTCCAAAAATGAATACTAATGAGACAAATGAATAAACATGAGGAAGAATATATCCACGAAAGGATACCGGGGTGACTACATCGCAAGCAAATGTAGAACATCACGAAATGAGACATAAAACCCTACATTTATTTCCTTCAAATGATAAAGAATGTGTCAAATACTTAGAAGCTGTTCCAAAGGGAAGGTTTTTTATGATTTAGAATTGTTCAATATTAGTAGAGTGTTATTTGAACATCAAACACCTCCTTTTAAATGGTATGCTCCAAGTCAATGCATGCCTGGGGGCGTTAACCCTTAGAAGTTGGCAGGGTTACCTTACGCGCACACACTGTTGGTAGAAACATCGAGAAAAATGCATTAGAAGCAACGTTATAAACGAGCGCGCACAGCACCCAACTTACGCGCTGGGGAAGATGACTAGACGATGACGTCACGCACCAAAACAAATATAAGTAGCGTGCGAGAGATTTGCCCTTCACAAGCTAATCTACCTTTGCATCCAAGTTGCACATGCTTAAAAAGAGAGATAATTGTTGAATCTTTCAGCACAAAGCATCGTTGGTGATTAATATAAAAAGCAAGATGGGTTTCTTCCCGAAAAGCAATCGTGTCATGCCCGTGGTGGATGTCGAACTGAAACCACTGAACCCCGGGACCGAAAATGATCTGCCACCCAGAGCAATCAGAGCCAAAGTCAGGAGACGAAAGTCCAAGAAAGGGAAGGGATTTTGGAAACTGTTCACAAGATTCTTTGCAGGGATTCTTTGTGTAAGAACACACTTTATATTTTAGATATGAATAACAAAATGTCACGTTAAACAGTATAGGTCTATAAAAGATAAAAGTAAAGGCAATTTAAAGTGAATCTGTTGAGTGAATATGATTATGAAGGTTTGTGAGAAAAAGTGAGGGAATTTAAATAAATGTTTAAAAATGTCATTATTATCATCAATATCAAAAATATTTGAAGCAATAAATGCCATTCTAGGTCAAAGGTCATGTTGTCATTAGATTCACATCGCAAGGGATGCACAATACAGCTTGTCACCATGACATTAGTTTTCTACATTGCTTTAATTGTTTCCATACAATAAGCGCTACGGTTTTCCCCGTCTCCATGCCCACCGGACCCCGCCCCTGTGACTACACCCATGGCGTATTTAAAAGAGAAAGTTGTGACACGCACACACGATCGAAGCCTAAAGGTCAATTCATGGAGCTTACAATACATAGTTTGTATGTGAAAGGGAACAGACCTGTGAACGTGTTCGTGTGCACGTCTGAAAACTATCTCTCTCAATACGCTATGGCCACGCAATACCGTTGTGACGTACGTGAACATGCTTGTGTTGTTATTGTTTTTGTTGTTTTTGTTGATAGATGTGCAATGCGCTCATTATTATGCAGCAAATTAGCAGCGCGTATAGCGCGCGCGGATACTTTTTTTTGCATAAAATTATGCAGCTCTAGCTCTGTACTCGTACGTGATCGTTGGAATATATTGCACATTAATTTTGCTGGATTTTTTCTTCTTCTTAACTTTGGTGAAAGAATATCTTATTTCTGATCTGAATCTAAAGGTAAGTTTAGATGCCATGCCTGCTTTGGCTAATTAAGGCCTGAGCCCGAACGTTTCTGATCTTGAACCCTGCTTGCTTGTGAAGAAGCCAGACTAACGTTAGATTTCTAACTGTTAGACCGTAGTCTGACATCGAGAGGAGTGCAGTACAGTGCATTTGCATTGGGTATGGTGCATTGCATTGCAGTGTGACTGTGATACGAGATTGTCTGTGTTTTTAAGTCAAAGCACCTCCATCTAATCTTAGTTTTTAGACCATTAACCATTAGACTAACTGTTTTACTGTGATGTGTCTCCTACTCTCAGGCAACATCTACAAATGTGGCCCCATTCAAGAACTCGGTGGCTCCAGAATCCATGTACGGCAACGCCGATAAACCAGACTCAGATTCCTCGGACGAGGAGACCGAGGAGGGACAGGAGGACCAGCCACTTGCCAGACGGGGCTTTCAGGAGGTCGAGTTGGCCATGGCTAAACAACCTGAAGAAGGGGCTGAAACAACTCCAGAAACTAGAGACACCGGTACTGAGGCATCTGAAGCACCCGAGCCAACTGCAGGTGAGAAAATAATGGACACTCTGTTTGTTTAGGAATGTTGTAAAGATTTTTTAGTAAATCTAGGGCATAATGTCACTAGAAAAATAGTAGAATTGGTGGTGGCACTATTAAACTGCTAGACTTAGAGTAGAAGTCTAGTCTAGGTCTACAATAAATCATGGTAAAGGTTTAAAACAATTGCCTGTTGAGTCACGTGAGTGCATTGAGTGTTGTGAGAAAAGCAGGATTTGGTTAAGAAATTAGATTAAATTAGATCTAGATAGATCTAGGCCTAGATTAATATGGTATTGTATGATTGAACAAATAACAGGCAATAGACCCTACCAAAGTAAAGGGAGTAGGGGAACATTTGCCCTTTTTATGGAGAGTTTTCAGCACATTATCATCGTTGGGGGCAATTCGAGCAAGTAAGGGTTAGAATTTAAGAAGTTGATTAAACTAAAGTCGATATCTAGATCTACTATCAATTTATCAATCAAATCAATTTTATATTGTAGGGAAATTCAATCGGCCCTCAAATCAATCTCCTTAGTATTTGTGTACATGTACGTTAACTACTTATTAGTAATCATTGTTTTTATCATCGCACTGAATCCACATAAAAAGTATTTTGAAAGGTATTTAGTTTTTGCTCAATTAGTAGACCTACTCTTAATCCTCCCCCCCCCCCCACCGCGCAAAATAAGAGTAATTGTAATCACTCTATTCTTTTATTAAATGTTAATCGTTATTCCAATTTTTGAGTGGTGCCAATTAAAAGAGCGTTCACATCACAGTCCCTAAAAAAATGAAAATCTGTGAATCCTTCAACCACACTACTTAAGTTCTATAAGTAACTACCACAGAAGAAGAAGATATCTAACAAAGATAATGAGTTGATATCTACCTAAGATCCTAATTCGATATCTACCTAAGATACTAATTCGATATCTACCTGAGATACTAAGTCGATATCTACCTAAGACACTAAGTTGATATCTACCTAAGACAGTAAGTCTATATCAACCTAAGATACTAAGTCGATATCTACCTAAGATACTTAGTCGATATCTACCTAAGATACTAAGTCGATATCTACCTAAGATACTAAGTCGATATCTACCTAAGATACTTAGTCGATATCTACCTAAGATACTAAGTCGATATCTACCTAAGATATTAAGTCGATATCTACCTAAGATACTAAGTCGATATCTACCTAAGATACTAAGTCGATATCTACCTAAGATACTTAGTCGATATCTACCTAAGATACTAAGTCGATATCTACCTAAGATATTAAGTCGATATCTACCTAAGATACTAAGTCGATATCTACCTAAGATACTAAGTCGATATCTACCTGAGATACTAGTCGATATCTACCTAAGATACTAAGTCGACATCTACCTAAGATACTAAGTCGATATCTACCTAAGAAAAAGTCGATATCTACCTAAGATACTAAGTCGATATCTACCTAAGATACTAAGTCGATATCTACCTAAGAAAAAGTCGATATCTACCTAAGATACTAAGTCGATATCTACCTAAGATCCTAATTCGATATCTACCTAAGATACTAATTCGATATCTACCTGAGATACTAAGTCGATATCTACCTAAGACACTAAGTTGATATCTACCTAAGACAGTAAGTCTATATCAACCTAAGATACTAAGTCGATATCTACCTAAGATACTTAGTCGATATCTACCTAAGATACTAAGTCGATATCTACCTAAGATACTAAGTCGATATCTACCTAAGATACTTAGTCGATATCTACCTAAGATACTAAGTCGATATCTACCTAAGATATTAAGTCGATATCTACCTAAGATACTAAGTCGATATCTACCTAAGATACTAAGTCGATATCTACCTGAGATACTAGTCGATATCTACCTAAGATACTAAGTCGACATCTACCTAAGATACTAAGTCGATATCTACCTAAGAAAAAGTCGATATCTACCTAAGATACTAAGTCGATATCTACCTAAGATACTAAGTCGATATCTACCTAAGAAAAAGTTGATATCTACCTAAGATACTAAGATAATTTTGGTGATGGTGATCACTAAAAATGATTTTTTTTTTGTTCTTTGTTTTGTTTTACTCACAAGCCTTTATGCAGCTCTGTAGGAGAAAAAGTCTTCCTCTTATACCAGCTAAATATAACTATGGGAAGGAAGTACATGTACATTGTATGAATCAGACTCTTGGAGGCCATTACTTCAGTGCCATTAGACTTTTTATATATTCCCCATCAAGAACATGAAATCTCCCAAGATAATAGAAAAAATGAATAATTTGAATCAACATTTTATGTCTTTTAAAATAATTTTTACAAAATATTTTCAATGATGCTAACGGCTTTCCATAAATGTTAAGTCCAACTTAGAGATAAGTTCAACTTAGGATCTTTGTGAAACACCCCCAGTACTACTAAGTTGATATCTAATATAGATCCAACAAGTGTTATAATAATATAAGCATTTTTTAAACTAAGAATAGTTTGGTTTATGGTAAATAGTTTCATGAGTGCCTTTATTAATTATTTAGCACATGACTGTATATTCTTTAAAAATAATCCAGCTAGACCCAACTGAATTATTTCAATATCTACTTGATGTTGTATTTATCTCCGGTAGCCAAACTGACGGTCCCAATCACAGAGCTGCCTAAGCCCAACGAGTGCAGCAGCTCTCAGGACAACAAGACCAACACTGAAATAATCCAGGAGTTCCGGGACACTGGTTTGGTTGCAGACTTGGTCGTCGAGAAGGTCCGACCAAACGGCGTGGCATTTGATATAGAACTGGACAATGTGCGAGTGCGATCAAAGCGCCCGAAGACAGCCAAGGGCTTCCGGGTTCCTAAGCCACCTCGCCGCCTTGAGAGGCTGGAGGTCAAGCCTTCCGCCGTAGGGGAGGAGGAGGAGAAACTCGCGAAGAAAATCAAGGACAAGCAGGAGAAGGCTGCCCTAAAAAAAAAGGTAATTCCTCCAATAAATTTATTAGCATCATGTGAGACAAAAATATCAATTTGATACTGAAGAAGAGTTTTGTTTATTGAAACAAATTTATCAAAATAAGATCAGTCAGAAAAATGAGTTGTTTTAAGTCTCACAAATGTTCTCATTTTCAAAAATGTATTTATTTTTAATAGTGAATGAACACATGACCTCTTAATTGAGAAATGTAGTGGAGTACACATGTTGCAAATATCGTGGTATCACAAATAAATTTATATTCCATATATATGTAGACTTAAAAGAAAAACTCCTTTTATCCTGTAAAATAGCCACTTTACGATTTAAAAAAAAACATCATATTAATAGTAATGAATTCTATTTTTAATTATATTTATACATACTTACTTTTGTATTCCAGGAGTTGAGAGAATCACGGCTCCAAAAGAAGAGGGAGAAACTTGAGAAGCAGCAGAAGGCTGTGGAGTTCGTCGCCGCTGCTGATCACATGAAGAGGACGGATGCTGCAGAGTTCATTGCCCGTCAGGTTGAGAGGGCTAAGAGCGCCCGTCTCTTGACCACAGAGAACCGACTGGCCAAAGCAGAGGCCGCCAAGCAGCACAGGGAGGATGTCCGTAGCCGGTGCTGCTGCGTAAGTGCGATGGTCAAGTTTATTGACCATTAAGACCCTTTAGGCTATTGAGAGTGTGTAATGTTGGTTGAAGATTCTGTCAGTAATGCTACGGTCACAAAGGTTTGTACAAATGATAGTTTTGTACGAATCTCCCTGTCTTTCCATTGTCTTCCCGAATTTCCATTGCCTGAAATCGTTTGTAAGGCATTTGTAGCAGTTCGTAATGACATTTGTGACCGAGGCTTTAGCACTTTTATATTTTCATTTGAAGTGTGTTATTATCAGTGTCAGACTTGGGTCAAATGTTAAATTATTGTGTTTTTCATCAAAGGCTTTCTACAGTATAGCCAAATACAATCAGTACCACATGTAACTTTATTCATCACAAAATGTGCAATTAACTTCAAATCCTGTACCATAGATGTAAAGATTTGACAGAGCGACAGACAAAGATGGAAAAAAAAAGATGTAAAACTGATTTAAAAGGTGACCTGTTATGCAAATAATTGTTTGACCTATATGCCAAGTACCAGTACTATACATAGGCATTTATTTAAAGGTAAAGACCAGTTTTGGAAATGCCCCCCTCTCAAAAAATGAAAATGGAAGCTCTTATTACCAATCATGTGAAAGAATGTGTTTTGACTAATACAAGATGATAAATTTTTTGCCGAGAAACCGCCTACTAATTGATATATTTGGTAAATTAGTTTATCTATTAGTGTGTGAGAGATAAACGCACATGCCGCGCACGTGTGAGTAGTCCCATATACATCTTTCTGTGTACAGTGCTTGTACCTTTACGAAGAATGGGCCACATTTCTTATCATGTTGATGATTCCAGAACCTTGCAGTACACACCAATACTTATATGCTAGATGATCAATCTTTTCTGATCGATTCCACACCTTACCTTTAACAATGCAATCGCATGACCAGAACTGGTCTTTATCTTTAACAAATGGAAATGATTGAGAATATTACAATTGATAATTGCATGACAGGAATGTGTAAAGTACATGTGTAATCCTTTCTTTTACAGCAAGAGTGCCCAGACGTCGATTACGACGAAATAAGCACTTACAATGGCAGCAGCACAAACAGCACCAGATGGGGCAGTGCAATCAGCATTGAGGGCAGCGTCAATGGTGACGAGAGCCCTCCACTGTACTACAAGTCTCTTGCATGTCTTGTCCCCGTCGAGCGACCTAAAAATTACGTCAATTTTTTTGATAGGCCAGTTGGAGGGGGTCAAGAATACTAGATTTTCATCTCCGAAGAAATCTCCCCTAAAAAAATTACGTAGCTTTATTATTATTATTATGACACAAAGACTTATGATATGTGTTTTTAAGGAATTTATACCAAATCATATATTTATGTGTTTTACAAACAATTTTGCAAACAATTTTGCATTCAAAGTAGGTTTAAAACAAGGCAAGGCTTATAAGTTTGTTGCAGATGGAGAGAGGAGCATCATGGTAGGTACATGCATCTGTATTGTGACGAGCTGCGGTGTATTGCATAGTCCTACAAATTACCTTGTGTGCAGCAATATTTGTTTTGTGACAAGCTGGTGGATTTCATTGTCCAGTGACTTCCATCTTTGCATTACATCCGCATTGTGACAAAAAATGTTTGTCCAACAACCGTGCATCCAAGTCTGTATTGTGACAAGCAACTGCGTTCCATTGTCAACTGACTAACTGCTGTATGGCAATATCTGTATTGTGACAAGCTAGTGTAATGCACATCCAACAACTATTTACTTAGCTACATGTACTGTATTCATGCCTATCAACGATCCGCTGAGCAGTGTGACTTTTGTATAATGACATGGTCTCCCATACTTCATTGCCCAATGTCATACATCTGCAGCAAAACCAGCAAACCAAATTGCACATAGCAAAGAGTTGCAGTGCCGTGGGAGTTCCTAGCTGAGTTAAACTTTATTTCTCAGATCCATTTCTTAAATCCATTTATTAATGTACTAGTCTATCAAATCATTAGTTTTACAAATCATTAATTGAGTCATCAGATTTAACTTCATTTTTTCTGTTGATGAAATTTTGAATTCAATTACCCAGAGACTGCCACTTTTCTCAATAGCCTTGGCATTCATTTAAACTAATTTACCACTGGCGTTTCAACCTGCTGGCCTTCAATAAGAAAAAGATATATTAGTAACTCAACCAAATCTTGTGTTGTACTGGTTCATTGAAAATCTAAACACAATTTTTTTTTTAAATACCTTGGGATACCAAAAGCTAAGATGATATCAAGTTTATCTAGGGGGAAATAAGCAACATGCATACTTGTGAATTGTATCAATGTTAATTTAAAGTTCTGTAGAATATTGGGAATACCAAATGTCAAAACTGGAGGAAATTTATGAGCAAATCCAAACTCAAAGTGAAGCCAATAACTTGGACTTTTGAAGTTAGATTTGCAGATTTTCAAAGGGGAAATAAGTAACAAATAACCAGTTTCACAAAATAAGTAAGAAATAGCTAGTAAACTCAAGTAGTAACAAATCTCCGACCCAATTTAGAATGTTCATTTTGATTGGGTTTTTTTTCAATGGGAAATATATACCATTATCTGTATGTGCACAATTTTATAACTTAATTAATGTCATGCAGAAGTTAGTTGAAGTTCCACAGAATGTATCAGAAATAACAGGTTTGAGGTTACTGCTCTATTCACCCAATAAACCAAATATGTAAAAGTAATTCAAGTTTTTTTTTAAGGGAAAATAACACCCCATTGTGCCTTTGTGCGCAATTTCTTCAGTCATCAATTGTATTCAAAGTCTCACTGACTTTGCACTCCCAATTCAACTAAGAACCAAACTCTGATCAACCCACTTGGGGTGGGGTTACTCATTAGTCAGCATACCATCTTCCTTGGAGGCTCTGGCTAGGTGTATTAATTGAAAAGCCAAAATTGCAGGACATTGCACACCTTTTGATCTCAAGTCAGTTAGAAATTGGGCTGGTGTGGTGTGCCTGATTTCTAACAGACTTGATGTTTTCTTCTTGTCACTAGGTGTGCAGATATATGCCTTGCAATTGCAACACTGCAATTTATCCAAACAGTCAGATCAAGATTATTTGAGTGTATGAACCATGCAACAACTCACCACTCAATTCTGTTCAAATTTAGTAAGGTCTCTATGGCCTGCTTAGTATAGGTTAGCTGGTAGGCTTAGAAGTTAAGAGAAAAAAATATTCAATAAAAAAGTTTTACAAAATATTCAATTAGTTGCATATTTAGATTTTTAAGAACAAAGTGCAATAAATGTTGCTGTGTAAAAAATGATTAACTAATGGATTCATATTTCAGTGCAATAGCAATGGGACAGGATATGACCTTTCCAATAATCAATGATCTATTTAAAGTTCAACAGGAAGAAAAAATATCCAATTAGTTGCAAATTTAAATTCTTAACAACAAAGTGCAATAAATGTTCTATTTGAAGTTCAACAGGAACAAAAAATATCAAATTAGTTGCAAATTTAACTTCTTAACAACAAAGTGCAATAAATGATCTATTTGAAGTTCAACAGGAACAAAAAATATCCAATTAGTTGCAAATTTAAATTCTTAACAACAAAGTGCAATAAATGTAGCTGTGTAAAAATGATTAACTAATAGAAACATATTTCAGCAATGGGGCAGGATATGACCTTCCCAGCAATTCAGACCTTTACAGCTCAAATACTTGACTAAAATCATTATTTTAGTATGAGTCTATTTTTTTAGCAATTTTACAGGCTTCATTCAAATTTAGGGACCAACTGAGCTTGAGAAGAGTATAAATTTTGAAAGGAATATTAAGATACATCATATGCAAGTAATGTAATGATAAAGAATTAGTGCATTCAGCTGAGCAGCACCTTTGCTCCTTAACTAAGTATTTTGAAAAGTGTGAAAGTTAACATTTAGGAACATCTCATTAACAGTTGAGTTCCCCCAAAATAGCCCCCCCCCCCAAAAAAAAAAAAAAAAAAAATTCTAGAACTGCCTTTCAATATTTAACTCTACATCAGTATTTATGAGGTGTTCAAGAACATTCAAATTGGTTCATAGTTTTGTTATGATAAGTCTTTAGAAGAAACTTTTGAGGGAAAGCACATGAATCTGAATTCAAATACATGCACTTATTGTGTGATATACATGTAAGTCAGGATATTATTCAATTTTGAAAACATAGTGGGCAAACAAACAAAATTGGTAAATTACTTTGAAATTACCAATTAATTATTCTTTTTAGATCAATTATGGCAAGAAAAGTTGAAACAAATATTAGATTTGAAAGCGAATGCATTCATTTTCACCAGGTGTTTGTAGGAAAATAAATAGATAAAGATTAACACAAATATAGAGGCAACTCAACTACAATGTACATGTATTTAAATATAAGAGACTTTCTCAGTGGAATTGACAGGACGGTTAAATTTCAGTATGCACCTTAAATTTCAAATGCATTATTAAAACAACATTAAATAGTCAAGGTTTCCAGTTCAATTAGGTCAAATTCAGGTGAAAATTATGAGCAATTTTGTTGATAGGTACACAATTAGGAACAAAATATTCAGCCAACTCACCAATTTAAAAATTAGTGACCATCTTCACTTTTTCCTCAAAACCGAGTTCTCTTATAGGAAAAGGTTTCCAAAATATTTTTTTAAAACCATTTCATTGTAGAATACCGTGATTGTGGCTGTAAATATCCTAATTACCTGTATATTAATTTAAGAGCTAGGTAAATTAGCAAACTTGAGAGGCTTTCTCAGTGGAAAAAAAGTTGTACACAAAATTAAGATTTGCAATCTATGCACTGAATGTCTTCATCATCAGGGCATTGCTCAAATCTGTAAAGTTTCTAAGTTTAAGGTTACAGTTTTAATCATTTTGTTCCAATAAACAGTGGGGAAAAAAAGTCAGAATGGAAGCTAAATTTGCAAAGCATTAATCTGTTCACGAAGAAAGTTAAACAGTATATTATATGAAAATCATACTTAGATAATACAGGCAACTCCTTCATTTCAGTCGAGAGACTGTTTCAGTAGAATGGACAGATTAATTCAAATATCAAAATGATGTTGGTAATTTAATGTATTACGCACATCAGGAATATGAAGACAAAAAAACGAATTTTTACAAACTTTAGTCAGGCCAAAACAAAATCTTTTTGGCAGAAATAGTGCAATGTAGCAATGTTGTTGAATTCCGTATATGGTTCAAACCAACACCAGAAGTGGAAGAACAAAAATGTATAATTTAGAATCTAAATGAAGCTCAATGAGCCATTCATATTTATGAAAAATAAGTTTGCATTTCTATGTGTACTCTGAATTTGCAACATCACAGTATAAATGTTATTAGAAAGTAGTCTGTCATATGCATTGTAGATTATGCATAAACCTAATTTCCATAATCTTCCAAATTATTGGGTGCATTATAGGTTTAATGTGTTCAACAAGTGTGCCCTATCTCTTGAGGAATACAGTATTAAATAGTCATCAATTAAAACAAATTGTGCAATATTCAATCGTAAATCAGGTTGTAGGAACTAGAGAACAACAAAAAGTAACTATAAATTAAAACCATTGTGTTTAAGAATTAAAAGTTGGTTGCAGTAATACAAAAAAAAGCAAGACTTTAACAAATAATATGTGGATGGGGTAGGGGATAAAAACTAGCATAAAAATAAAATGCAGAGAGAGAGAGAGATAACATAACATAAATGTCATAAAAAGAAAAGATTTAATGACTTCAGTAAAAATAAAAAAATAAAAAAAATAGAGTCAAAGAAATAAACTCATGTGCAATATTAGATTTTTGGCATATAATTTTATTCAAGGTATCTTGTCTTCGAATGCAGTGTTAAGTTGGCCATTACTTTACTAAAATATGCAATCTACAAATATGGAATCTATGTTCCAGTCGGGAAGTGTTACAGAGAAACTGATAGTGATATGTACAGGACAATAAAATATAACTGAATTTGGAAGCAAGATTTAAAAAGGAATTTAATTGGGTGTGGGGGAGGGTGTACAAATCAATACTCAATTGATTAAAGCTAAGGGGAGCAGTAAAATTAAAAGTAAAAAGCAAGAGTATTCAAAACAATTACAGGAATCTTGCAAAGGTAGCAGCACATATATCAGAGTAGAGAAAAGGTTGATAATTGCATCACTCTAAATAGAAAATTATAAAAGTAGTTATTAGATTTTATTAATTTATATCCAATATCAAAAATTTTAATGTGTAATCATACTATTTGTGTACTGAACTATATGTTTTACTGAATGCAATGTAATGTTAGCCATTAATTTTCAAAAGATACAAAATGTTTACATAAGGAATTAAGGGTAAGGGCATGGGGTAAAAACCACAAGATTTTATCAAATTTAATGTGGGGTGAGGAAGTGATGAGATGGATATTTTAGATTAAGAAATATTTTGATGAAAAGTAAAATTCCTAGCAAAAACACAATGTAGAAATAGTGTAGGGCAAATAGAAGTAGAAACAAATTAAAGACTAAGAATGAAGTAGCATTAACACTGGTGCAATGTTGGTTATCAAACATGTAATTGTACTCTATCTACTCATATTTCTGAATGCAGTGTTAACTTGGCCATTAATGTACACAGTTATTGAATACACAAGGAAGGATTAATAGGGGCAAGACAACTAACTACAGAACAACAAAATATGACTGCAAATGAAAAAAAAACATGTTGAAGATAGGAATATTTTGAAGGCAACTGAAAGGAACTAAAATTAATGTGCATGTATAATAATGACCAGAATGTATTTTCACTTCTAACAGTGAAGCAAATACAAAAGTTACCAGTAACTGAAACGGAATCGGATTTGCGATATCAGTATCTTTGCAATAACAAAAGAAGTAATAAGTGTAAACAAGCAAACAAGCAAGCAAGTAAAAGTTATCACAAACAAAAGCAAAATTGAATATGTAACAACAGTAAAAACACAAGAGGCAATGAATATTGTTGTTATTATTATTGTTATTTTTTTATTATAATCAAGGAGTAATAAGTATCACCAAGCAAACAAGCAAGCAAAAGTTATCTCTAACAAAAGAACAATTGAATATGTAACACCAGTAAAAACACAAGAGGCAATGAATATTGTTGTATTTATTATTGTAATAAAAGAGTAATAAGTATCACCAAGCAAACAAGCAAGCAAGTAAAAGTTATTACAAACAAAAGCAAAATTGAATATGTAACAACAGTAAAAACACAAGAAGTAATAAGTATCACCAAGCAAACAAGCAAGCAAGTAAAAGTTATTACAAACAAAAGCAAAATTGAATATGTAACAACAGTAAAAACACAAGAAGTAATAAGTATCACCAAGCAAACAAGCAAGCAAAAGTTATCTCTAACCAAATAAAAATTGAATATGTTAACAACAGTAAAACTAAAGAAGCAATAATTATTGTGTTTTTTTTATATTATTATTATTATTATTTTTATTATTATAATAAAGGAGTAATAATTATCACCAAGCAAACAAGCAAGCAAAAGCTGACAAAGCAAAATTGAATATGTAATAACAGCAAAAACACAGGAAGCAATAAGTATTGTTTGTTTGTACTATTATTATTACTTTAATAATAAAGTACAAAAATCAAATAGGGCAGAGTAAGAAAGTGAGTTTAAAGTTAAAGAATAGTAGTTGAGGTATGAACATATATGGCTAAGTTAACACTGCAATTCTCTTTTGTTTAAATACAACTAAGTAACAAAGAAGGAAAGGGTATTGGTAAGCTAATCTAAATCTGGATAGGGTGGGTTTGTAACACGCTTAGTTTGATTTTATGTTCATGTCAAGAGCATTAGCAAGATAGTATTAGAAGCACAGAATTCAAGCTAGATAGGTCTTATATAATATCTTATAGTTGCCTTCTGCTACAAGCAACTACAAGAGAAAAGGTCTAAAAACCTAATTGCATTGAAATGCATTTTGTCTGATAAAAACAGGGCAACAAGTGATGGATTTTGCCATCGAGACAGTAACATGTTAATAAGGAAAAAACCCAATGCAATCAAGAGTTTTCTTAATTAAATCAATACTAGACAGACACAACTTTTAACCAAAAATATGTTTGAATTAATACAAAGACAAAGTCTTGGAAGAATTAGCTACTGGCTATCTAAAACCTTTAGGTTGAAACAAGATTGTATGGCTAGCTTAACACTGCCAGTAATAAACAAAAATAGACCAATAATGGAACAGACTAGCAACAATACAACCACGAGGGAAGGTGTTAGCTATTAAGATCGGGATAAATATCTGAAAATATCTGGAAAATATTTTCTGGCATGTTTTGAAGATAGAAAGAAACTGGTTGGGGCAAGAACTATATGTTTCAGAGAGAGGGAAGGAGCTCCTGAAGATAGTTCCCAATCCCCAAATAAAAATTAGATTGGAATATGTATGGCTAACTTAACACTGCAACTAATCAAAAATATTTACAGTACTACTCAGCAACTATGAGGGAAGGGGTTATGCTTTTAAGATCTGGATTTATAGGGTGGGTCTGTAAGGCAATTGTCTCTTTTGATGTTCTGTGTGTTAGATGCACAGGACTCGACTGAGATTGTTTTGTCTTGCGCCTCTCATAGCTGCTGCATTAAACCAAAACCAGTGAGAGGAAAGGGATATGTCTTGCTTTAATTTGTCACATTCCATTTTCAAAGCAGTATGGTAGAACTTATTTACAATTAGCTTATGAACCTCTGATGCCAGCTCTGTAGAATTAATTTAAATTGAAGAAAAAAAGAGAACATGGCATTGTAACATCATCTTCAATTTAGTAGAAATTCAGACTGATCACAATCAGACACTGAAAGCAAGTCAATGATAGGCCTATGTACCTTACCAGAATACACAGCTATTTACAAATAGCTGAGGAATATTATTATGAGGAGATTCCAATCAGGCAATTCCTTTTTTGTGGAATATCCTCATAGTCCCATTTTTATTAGAGAATAGCAACTAATCAAGCTAAATGCAATCTTTAAAATAAAATATTAAAAAAAATATAAAAAATAAAGCAACTGTAACTTTAAGATTTAGTTTTTGTTCATGTACACATTTCTATTACAGGGTATAATGAAAATAAAATAAAAGTTGTCCACTGAGAAAGTCTCTTTACAGCTCAAGGTTCATGAAGTATCACAATGGGCCTAATTATCATAACCTTACCAGAATACCCAGCACTTTACAAATAGCTCAGGAAGATTATTATGAGCAGGTTTTCATGGCAAATCCTTTTTTGTTTATTTCATTAGAGAAAAGCAACTAATTGAAAAAATTGTAATCTTAAAAAAAAAAAAAAAAGCAACTGTAACTTTAAGATTTAGTTTTATAATGCAAAAAAAAAATGTTGTCCACTGAGAAAGTCTCTTTACCTCTCAAGGTTCACCAAATGGGACATCCTTGGTTTAGTAGCTTTAGACTCAAGCTCCATTTTACCGAGAATGTCTTATAAATGCTTATGCTAAATGCTTATGAAACATCTAGTAAGACATTTTGGGTTTACAAAGTATTATAATTAAACTTGAGTACATTGAGAAAGCCTCTTTAACTTTTAAGAAACAAATGGAAGGGCAACATTGGTTAAGTAAATGTAGTTTTAGAGGCTCATAAATTAAATTTATTGAAATAAAGTCTCTTAAACACACAAACCGCAAGTATAGGACATCTTAATATTAATAGTAATAGGCAAATAGCTTCAATTTACTGAGAAAGTCTCTAGAATGCAAGAAATAACTAGTTCTATAGTATTAGAAGCAAGTAACTTCAATCCACTGAGAAAGTCCCTTTATCATTCAAAAAATATCTAATAGGACAATTTAAATTTAGTTGTATGCATATAACTTCATGACACTGAAAAAGTCTCTTTACCATTTTCAGTAGTATTATAGGCACATAATTTCAATCCCACTGAGAAAGTCTATTTACCATTCAAGAAACATGTACAAGGACATCTTGATTTGAGTAGTATTACTGGCACAATACTTCCATTCATTGAGAGAGTCTTTTTACTACTTGCAACACAATGGACAATTTCATTTTTTGTTTGTTTAACATGAGGGTAACAACACATTAAGCTATATATATAACAATATATAACATATATATATAACAATTTAACAATTTAAAAAACAGAAAAACAAGAAAAAAAGAAGATGAAAAGAGAAGCATATTGATGCCACAAGAGAAGAGCAAACAAAGAACATTTCCGGTAATGTATCGTGCAATAGCTGGGCTAGGCAAAACTGTTGTTAAAAGCCTGAAAATGTAAAGATTGCATGTCGGTAGGAAACATTTTTATCTAATTATTTTGAGAAAGATCTGACTACAAGATTACGTCATTGATTTAAAAAAAATAAAAACACAATACAACAAAAAAAGCAGTTCTGTATAGTATATACGGTAGTGATTTTTTTATGATAGCAATCTAACACAGCATTATTTACTACTTGAAAAATTAGAATAAGTATCTTCCTGTTGAACTTTAATACTTCCTCCATTCTTAAATCTCACCTAGCTATATAAGAAGTTATTACCAGCTTGCAGCTATGAGGGAAAGGGTTAAGCAAAGAACATCTGGATTTTAGGGTGGGGCTCTGGAAAATAATGTTCAGTCTAACTTACAAGCTAGCAGAGGATATTTAGGAGGCTGGTTTCAGTTGGATAGTGAATTGAAGCATTGTAGTTAGACTGGATATTACATTCCATGACCTTTAAAGCTGCAAAATAACTCCACCAGGCTTTAGAAGAAGTGTGCAATATTAATATTACCAAAACAAAACAGATCAGTACTTTAGATTGCCGATTTAAGTGGCAATTAAGTCAACTTCAAGTTGACATTTGCAGTAGTTGAAGATAGGATTGAGCTAATGTACAGACTAAAATATTTCTGGCTTGTAGGCAATAAAATCAGCTAGGAAAGCAAAGGAAAGTCTTCTGTGAACATAATGTACTTTTCCTCTCTTAGGGGGAAGGGGAAGGAGTGTCTTAATGAATTTAAACAATTACTTGAAAGCGGCAGCTATGAGGGAAAGGGTTAAGAAATAACATCTGGAACTTTCTAGGGCGGGCTCTGGGACATATGTCTGGCCAATATACAAGCCAGGAGAGGAAAGCTAGGAGGCCTGTTTCAGTCGGATAGAAAACTGAAGCAATGAAGTTAGACTGGACATATTTTCCATGACCCTTATAGCTGCCTAGTAAATCCACCAGGCTCTACAAAGAGATCTGAAATAATAACCAACAGTACTTAAATTGCCAATTTGAGAAGCAAATTAAGCAACTATTAGGAGGGAGATGGTCTTAAGATCTGTATAAGGTGGGCCTATCGTTCATCCTGTTTCGTCTAATGTTCTGTGCTTTGGAAAAGGTATTTCAGAAAGATGGCTTTTGTTTGAAAGTAATTGGAGCACAGTTCTTAGACTAAAGCAATCATGGCCTGCTCCTCTTATAGTTGCAAGACTGTTTGTTAACATCAACTTGCCATGTAATTTCTGATACTTCTGTGAACTTCATATTAAAATCTTAACTAGGGTAACAAAAGTTGGGTGGGGGGGGGGGGTCACAAATATTTGGAAAAACACAGTCCTGCAATTTAAATCAATAACAAAAGAGCCTGATACTTAATGGGAGAAAGGAAAACAAATTGTGTAAGGGGGGGGGGGGGTTCACAAGCAATCTAAGAAACAGGAACACTGGCAGTCCTGCAAATTCTACCAATAACTAAACAGTCTGGTAGTTTAGGGGAAAGGGTAACAACAATCATGGGGAGAGGGGGGGCGTCAGTGACAGCTATAAGGGATAGGGTAAAGCAATAACATCTGGAACTTTCTAGGTTCTAGGGCGGGGCTCTGGAACATATGGTCTAGTCTAACGTACAAGCTGGCAGATGATAGTTAGGAGGGTGGTTAACGTGTGATAGTAAACTGAAGCTATGTAGTTAGACTGGACAGTGTTCTATGACCCTTGTAGCTGTCATTTTGCATTCATGAACAGTATGATATCAGGGCATTTTTCTTACAATGAACCAATCAAGTTTTAATGCTTTCGCCCCCTTTTTTTTTGGGGGGGGGGGGGTAGTTATCTTTTTTAAAATAAATTCAGTAGGAACTCCCACTAGCTTGCGACTAGCAGCACTAACTCAATATATTTACCGGTGCTAACAAATGGTAAAATATTTTGCCAACACTAATATTTCTTTAAAAATCCTCATCATTCAAGCAGTCGCATCCATTAATGCTAACTGCATCCATTTGCAATCTTGACCTTTGGTTCTTGGGACAAACATCATGTCCATGATCCTGAATATTGGGTCTTAGGTTGGCCAGCGTCTCCTTTGCCATCAGTGAGCTTGCGCTGCCTTTACCATCTCTGTGCTGTCAGTGTTGAGCTGCGAGTAGCTCTTTCGACTGAACACCTAGTCGGTCGAGAGCAACAGATTATCCTGGAATGCCTTAGACCTTGCCATTCCCTTTAACAGTCAGTACCAAGACTAATTCAAATCTAGAACTCAAGATAGATACCTAGTCAAAAAAGTTACAACAAATTTAGTCTTAAAGTGAATACGTAACCAAAGACCCTCTGGTTTCAGAACTTACTACCTTGTTCTGAATATCAGTGAGATAAATAAGTCAACTAAGAACAAGTCCTAGAGGACTCTACCCTGCTGCGCTACCAACACCAGTGCCTCACAGCATGTCACATACAGATGTGGTCTTGTGACTTACCACCTAGTCCAAGAAACTCTTGTCTCAGAACATAATATCGTTCGGAGGTATAGTGAGACACATCTATTGACTGACCATCAAGTCCTAGAAGACTTTGCACTGCATCCCAACATCGGTGCCTTACAGCATGTCACATACAGATGTGGTCTTGAGACTGATCACCTAGTCCAAGAAAGAAACTCTGGTCTCAGGACTTAATATCTTGTTCTGAGGATTAGGGGGACACACCTAGTGACTGAACATCAGGTCCTAGAAGACTTTGCACTGCACCCCAACATCAGTGCCTTATACAGCATGTCACATACATATATTTTCAGACTTACCACCTATTTCAAGAAACCCTTGTCTCGGAACATAACATCTTGTTCTGAGGATTAGGGGGATACACCTAGTGACTGAACATCAAGTCCTAGAAGCCTTTGCAATGCACCCCAACATCGGTGCCTTACAGCATGTCACATACAGATTTCTTATGACCTACCACCTAGTCCAAGAAACTTTTGTCTCGGAACATAACATCTTGTTCTGAGGATTAGGGGGACACATCTATTGACTGACTATCAAGTCATAGAGGACTGTCCTGCACAACCAACATCAGTGCCCTGTAGCAAGTCACTTACTATGCTGCACACTCTTGAGACTGACCACCTAGTCCAAGAACTGAACTCTGGTCCAAGAACATAACATCTTGTTCTGAAAACCAATGTTTTGTGACTGAACATCAAGTCCAAGCAAGCAGACTTTCTGCACCCCACCATCAGTGCTTTGTAGTGAGTCACTTACTATGCTGCATACTCTTGAGACTGATCACCTGGTCCAAGAACTTAACTTTGGTCCAAGAACATAACATCTTGTTCTGAAAACCAATGTTTTGTGACTGAACATCAAGTCTATTGTAGGACTATGCACTGCACCCCAACAGCAAAGTCACATGCAGGTATGCATGCTCTTAGGACAGACCAACTAGTCCCAAGAAACTGGTCTTAGAACTGAACAACTAGTTCTAAAGACTTGAGACCTACAACTAGTGACTGCAGATCAAGTCCTAGGGATAACTGGTGCCATCTCTTTCTCTTTCAGTAACAGCTTATAAGCCGTGCCTTGTTATTCAAAGTACTACAGTACTACTGGTTTATTGGTCTATACTATAGACCCTCATACTATGAATTTCATCATAGAAATATAACAAAACAAAAATATTACTGAAAAAGTTGAGCTGCACAATTACAGTTTGTGGTGCAGTTGTTTCATATCATGTGTCTACTGTCAATTGTCAGATATTTGCAACAACAAAAATGCCCTAAAAACCTTGGATCAATAGCAACCATCAACAACCTATCTCTAAATAATTCAAAAATTACTACTGGATAATCAATACCATTATCCTCAGCATGAATTAGTTGAAAGATTCATTATGAATATGAATATTATGTTTATTATATTGAAAGCACTCTTCAAGTAGTGTGAGCACAGAAGTATATTTCTTCATATCTGACAAAAACAAAAAAGACTATTCCTATTCTATATCATGAATGGCTATACTATCAAATTATCTATATTATATATTCAAAAAAATATGAAAACCCATAAAAATTATAAACAAAAATGTAAAAAAAATAATACAAAATGAAAATGTTGAAAAAAATTCAAAATGAAAATGTCAAAAAAATATATATAAAAATGTAAAACTATATAAAAATGTAAAACCAACATTATTGTTTTCGGGTTTCTTTTTGTGGCATTACTGTGTGTTAGAGAGAGAGAGAGAGAGATTGAAAGAGAGAGAGTCGAGAGAAAAAGAGATTGACAGACAGAGATGGGAGAGGGGGGTTGAGAGAGACAGAGAAAGGGAGACTAGAATTGGCACAGACTAACTGGGAAGATTCTAGTGCTACAAGTAGGCCAATGGCAAGAGATGTGTGAAGGCGTATAGTATTTGTTGGCACTGATAGACACAGGGATGTAGATATACAATATAGATACATCTACAGAGTGTGATGAGTTTGTAAAAGAGAAAGAGACAGGGAAAGAGAAACAAAGAGAGTGAGAGAGAAAGAGAGAGACAGAGAGAGAGATTGTTGACTTTATTCAAATGCATACATTTACGAGAAAGAGAGATTATGACCTTAATATGGAAGAGACCCATGTACATGGATCTGTAAGAAAGAATAATAGATTATGGAATATATACATGTTTCCTAAAATACCAGATACAGATGCATGCCTGTGTGAGAGTGCTACAGAGAATATATTCTCTGTTTGGAGCTAGAAGGGTCTTAACTCTGTGTACAATGAGTTAATGCCCTTCTGCCTCCACACAGATGACATGGGATTGCAAAGCCAGAAACTTGCATGTGCTGTCAAGCTTCACCGAAGTTCCATGCTGCAAAATATGACAACATGGAGTTCTCTATTCAATTTGCAAAAAGTGTGTTGCCTCAATAATGGCTGTCTAAACAATTTACAACATTTCCTGGTTTTTGCAGTAGAAAAATTGAGAATGATGAATTCAAGGAGGGGTGGGGAAGGTGGGGAGAAGGCCAAAATAAATTATATGTGTAATGTCAAGTAAAGAAGAGATGTGACTAAATTCAATGTGTTATGAAAGTATGGAAGATTTGATTTGGCTGTATAGGTGGGGTGGGGCTGGATCTGCCACTGGTTTGCCACGCCTCTAAGAGTTAAACACTACTTCACTTTCGACCAACTATCAAAACTGTATCTACACTTTGCATCTCATTTATAAAATTAGATGACCTTGAATAACTCAGACATCTCACCTTGAGGAAGATGGCAGAATCCCTGAAAGATCCCTTGCCAACTTTATATTTGATAACCGGAAAACACAATAATGACATTTCTCACACATTTCTTGACTGATTTGTTAAGTTTAATTTGAGACTGACATCTGCTCAGACAAAGGAAAGATACATAGAAGAATTTTTTTTTCAAGAGACGAAACAGGGGGAAAAATATATAACAGTCTAAACCTGATTCGTAGAATACAAACACTGTGCAATTCATTTTTCATACAAAATTGTCTTCTTACATCTATACAATTCAATTATGTGATTAGACACACGAGACAGCTATACATTTCAATAGTCAATCTATACAGATCAATAAATAAAACTATATTTTTGTGTTTTCATACAAAATTTACACGAGCATTATTAGATATCTTATGGTACAAAAAAAATTAATCTCTAAATAAAAATAAGTTTCATCTTTTTTTTCTTTCTGTCCAAGGTATCAATCAATTCCTAATGAATTTTTTTTTTATTAAGTTTTTTTTGGTTCTTTTTTAGAAATCTCTTTTTCTACCTTATTATTCCATCAAGTTCCAATTATCATCATTTTAATAACTGCAAATGCATTACAGAATCTAATTTGAAATATGCAAGTTGTCCATTGGTCACAAAGATCCCCTTTGAATATTGTATTAAAAAGGGGAGAAAAAAAATCCCTGATTAAATTTACTCAAAAGCATGAGGTACATCTGTTGTAAGACACAGCTCGTTTTGATTCAAGATCGGGTAAGAATCCAATGTATATCAGAATACATCACTTTGAAATATACTTCTCCTTCTATAATCTATATTACCACATTTTCTACTGGAACTGTATGATTCCTGTATCAAAGCTACAAGGAATATATCACAATTCAGTAGTCAACAACTCTAAATATGTTGGAACGTAAAGTTCATCACTTATAAATGGAGCTTTGAACAATATCAGAGTATACATGTGCTACTTTATAAAAGGGGGAAATACATTTTTTGTATACACCTTAAAATATATTTGATATCACATGTTAGTGCTATGGCATGACTTTTAAATGCATGTTTGATTGAACTGGCAGAAATATATCATAATAACCTATCATAGGAATTAGGAAAGGTACATATTAAAACAACATGTACAAATGTACATCACACAATGGAAACCAATACGAAGAATAAGAAATACAGGATTTAGTACTCGCCCTTTACATGAAAGCAATAGCAAATTCATTTTAACAAAAATTCATGATATGAATATTGGTCTTTGGTTTGCTCTGTTTTAAAAGGGCAACCTCTACATTCTAGGCAGTGATTTAACTGATAATGATTTATTATACATGTTCTAATAAAGGTGGTAGCATCGGTTTGAAGTTTAAAGATAGTAAACAGACGATAACAAGCCTGCCTTATGTACAGTGTAGCTGGGTGAAGTAAAGTAGCGGAAAGACACATCTGGAACGCATAAAGCAATATTGTTAATTTTAAGCATGAATTATTAGTATTTATTTGATAAATCTTATCAACAGTTATGGTAATATTGAGCCAAATAGTGGGAGTTAAAGGGATAGTCCACCCCAGGATTTTCTTTAGCTGACGATATAGACCTAATAATACCATGAAGAATGATACAAGTCTCATTAAAATCAATGATCACATAACGAAGATATATCGACTTTTTTATCGAAAATCAGCCGCCCCCCAAATGCAAATGCGTTACATGGGCATGAAACGATTGTGACGTATGTTGCGAGCTGCCTTCTTATTTCGGAGACATTCACTTTCGCTTTCACTTTCATTCATGATTCGTCGTGTCAGTGCGATAACAGTGTACCGCGAGCGAAAGTGAATGTCTGCGAAATAAGAAGGCAGCTCGCAACATACGTCACAATTTCGATACTATCGGTTATTTTTTGGCGATCGTTTTTTGCCCATGTAACGCATTTGCATTTGGGGGGCGGCTGATTTTCGATAAAAAAGTCGATATATCTTTGTTATGTGATCATGGATTTTAATGAGACTTGTATCATTCTTCATGGTATTATTAGGTCTATATCGTCAGCTAAAAAAAATCCTGGGGTGGACTTTCCCTTTAAGTTATTGACCAGTGCTATATCCTAATGTTAAGGGTCTACTTTTATGCATTAAAATTATGATTTTCATCACTTAGTTTACGTTCTGTACACATCTTTCCATGTCATAACATTTCAATAATCTATGTTATACCCACAAATAATGGATGCCCAAAGGTCACTCCCATAGAAAATCCTGGATTATGGATAGAACATTTATACTTGTATCTAATTTTTACTACATACAAAATAAACAAATATTATTATCACGTCCCTGCCAGCAGAAACATTAATGTCTTGATACTTGAATTAAACCCCTCAAAGAAAAGTCCAGCAATTAAAGTTTGAGCATCATATATATATCTTTCTTGTTTAGTATTTCAATACTTGATGTTGGTATCATTAGAAACTCTGTTTATTCCCCTTCACAATGATGCCCCATTTGTAATGATCACCCATTTGTAATGATCACAAGTATGTTATCATGGTATGTGAAGGAAACCTGGATATTGGCCCCCAAGTCAATAATGATGTGAAATACATTGCAATTGTTATAAGGGAATTCTTCATGTATTTTGCAACATTTTACTTTTAACTTTGCCTCGTATTCAGTGCCCTGTACATTTCATGATTAAATAATCATTACAAATGGAACATTATTGTATTAAAAGGGGATTAAACAGGCTTTCCAATGAAACCAACATCAAGTATAATAATACAATAACAAAAGAGGAATAAACGCTCAACTTGAACTACACAACTTTTTTAGAGGGTTTATATCTGAACATGTACCTGCATCAAGCTATAAAAGAGATAACATAATGTAATACTAGCAAATATGATTTGTTCCTATTGTTTTCAACTATCTCTTTGAATGAGATTGTAATCAGCATGTTCATGTACACTATTCATATTAACATAAAGAAGATGCTTTCCTATGCAAGAACTATTTTTTTAAAAATCAAATAACACAGAACATATGCCAAAAGTTCTACTCTTTTTTTTCTCCATACTTCTTCAAACTATATGTATTTTGTTTCTAATCAAGCATACATAATTCACAGCAAAAAAAAATTCTTACAAAAAAGAAAGAAATATCAAAATGGACATTAAACGACAAAAGAGTGAAATTGCAATTGAAAAAAATTAAATACAAAAATGGAAGCATTTATACCACATATCGTGCAGCTTTGGAATCCAAAATCTGGCAACTGAAAGATTGTATTTGCTTGTGTTTCAAGCTTATCGTAGAAACAGAAATTTCAGAAACTAATCCCTCTCCTGCATTGACTACAAGCATATCAGTAATTATATAATATTAAATATCGGTAATTGATCCAGATTGATTGCAACCCCCCCCCCCCCCCAAAAAAAAAAAAAAGAAAAGAAAAAAGAAGGCAAATCCTCTGATCAATCGCAAACTTCCAAACTCTTTACCTCTTTAGTCCAGAGTTATGATTGAATCAATTGCAACTGTTTAGGACAGAGCCCAGGTGTGCACTACATGTAGTTCTAAATCATATGATATAAATCCAATGTCAAAAAGAATATAAAGGCTGTTACTTTGAAACGCAATGCATGGAAACAAAACAGAAATGTTGAAACTGCAAGCAAATGTAATTTTCAAAAGAACCCCAAACGGTGAGCTCAAAAGCTTTAAAACAGAATATTTAAAAAGGTAAGTAGAAATGTAATGTAATGAAGCGCTTAAAATTGCATTGCTTTGCATGGGTTTAATTCCTTTATGTGCACTCAACTCTGTTTACATGCTTCCAAACTGATGTCTTTCAAAGATGCAAATAATTTCATTTTCTGATTTGACTACTTGTTGTTTTTGTATCCTGTGATTACTGTTAGAAAAACAAGATTACAATGGATATTCAGGATTATCCAAAGCTTCAATTGGATCCTGCGTAGGGATAAATTCTGAGTTGAAGGAAAGAAGCTAGATTAGTTGGATTACTGGTAGAATAAACAGAGGATTTTTTTAAGTACAGCGATCCTCATAGAAATAGCATACGACTGAATACTTGTAATAACAAATGATAGCATGTATAAGTACCTCTACAACCAGACTTCTTGTAATAATGTTGGTTAAAAGCCAGAAGGCTGTTAACTCTGTGTAAAGATATATGGATTAACACCCTTCTGGCTCTCAACGGATGATATGCAAGTTTATAAGGGCGCGTTCATGCTTGATTTTGAAGGTAGAATGAGCGATCTGAAACGCTCATCGTAAACGCTCATCGTGATCGCAGTTCCACGGTGTACTGTTTATGCTTACTTCTCTGGCTCATCCAGGCAATTCTCCTTGTGTGGCCTTAATTGGTCTTCCAGCTGGATTCGCAAACCTTCACTTGCATGCTACGTAGACCCACTAGAGGTCAGTGCGTTGACCCCATTTAAACGTGTTTACAAATTGTAAACGCATCTTTTTGTGAGTTTACGATCGGCGATCATGATCGCCGTTTTTCGGTGATTCTACAAAAGTAAGCATGGACGCAACCGTGTTTTAAACTAAACGCGTAACAGATGCCTGATTCTGGCCAGAAAAAGTGAAGCATGAACACGCCCTAAGTCACAAGGAGGAGGATATGTGTCCCATATAACACATGTCTTTTTCACACATATTTCATCCCAAAATTAAGAATGTCTTGATACGACCATTGAACAATGCTGCTTTCTTGTATCACTACCATTAAATATGTCAAAGTGATATCACAAGATTTATCATTCGTGGATGAAATACATTGATAAATGCCATATGCCCTACAGGACCCCGTTGCACAGAACCGCCCAAGAGGCAATGTAATGAAAGTCTTTAGACTAGCATTCCACTCTTTCATACCTAAGTTTCATTTTAATTATGTACACCGATTCAGATGTTGTCTTAATATTGTGTACCGGTACACAATTTCTGCTTACTGAATAGAGATCCACATCCTTTAATATTGCCCCTTAAAAGTTGATTCTGATAAATTTACTCAGGGTTTCTGGAAACCTAGATATAGCCATGTTAAGATATAACTATTGTGTCATGTATGATTGAAGCAATTTCTGAGAATCTCCATCTTTGGGAAAAGATCAATAACCTTTTTTTTTTAAGATACATGTAACAGTGTCATGGACTAGCACAAGTTTTTGCAACAAAACAAGGATATTCCAACAGCTCATTTCTTACTAAATTTGGTTGCACTGCTTGTAATGGCAGCTTAAATTGCAGTAAACGATTGTGAATGAACATTCTACTGTTGTCAATCAGCTCTACATTCATTGACACTAATCTGAAATGTTTGTACACAAAGATAAGGCGAAAGCCTGGATGATCCCATCAAGTTTCATCCAAATTCTATGTTATTCACTGAATTTTTTCGTTGCTGATAGAATAAAAGCTTGGCATTCAGGCATCACCAATTGCTGACTTGCAGATGACCTACTCCTTCGCTATCACGACAGGACATTGGTATCTAAATAAACAATGATTAGAATACCAAAAGGGTCTTGCACAGTACGTCATGAAAGCAGTGTGTGCTCTTCCTAATCTCCTTGCCCCTCCAATCTCCTTGCACTCGACGTTCAACAACTAATCTGGAATCAAATCTAGTAATCGCAGTCTATCTCATTCATTACTTCATTGAATGATCCAACTTGTTAAAAATGCCATATTCCATGATAGTTCGCCAATTTGAGGTGGCGGTAGAGATTATATTGCCTCCGCCCACTCAAAGGAGCCAATCCTTACGAAGAACAATACTGTCGAAGATTGCAAAGATCCACCAGGGCGAGAGACAGACGTAGCTACACAGAGAAAGATGATGGATAGTTCCGCCTCTCGCTAGTAGATGTCCACGTTTGAAAGGGCCAATCGCAGCAGAGTATAGGTGTCCATGCACCAATCAGAAGGCAGTATTATCTCTGGTCTATCACTACCGGTTCAAAGGTACCTGCTGACATCCTGACCATAGAAAGAGGAAAAGAAAAAGAGAGAGAAATTTTCATCATTGTGTGTTATTCATGTAATCAACATATACTGTATGCAGTAGTCATAAGATTCACCACTGTCATTCATATGGTCAGCTTTTCGTCAATAAAGCGAATATAATGATTAAGTTTTTAAAGCTCTGAATTCTAACTCTTTCATCCTAAAAGGGCTGAAGTGTGTAAATAATTAGCATTATCCTAAGGTTGTTCCTTTCTTGCTGTCCTTCTCATACTTAATCCAAATGTATACTTTGTTATTAATTTTTCTTGTGAATTTTACCCTTTGTATCATGTTGATTTATGAATGTATGTGTTTTCTGGATTTTTATGAGCAAATAAATTGAAATTGAAATTGAAATTGAGGTTATCTGTGGATAACTTTGTAGTCCCTAAATCTTATTGTATCATTTTTTTGTATAAATGACAACTGTGTTATACAATAAAGCACACATCATTTGAAATTGATGCAGCATTTGTTACAAGTTCCTTATAAGTCTAGGATTCACTTACCTATTTTTTAATTGTTGACTCCCTAGTGCTGTTGAACCATCTCTTGCAATGTACAACTGCAGTCCCTCTTCTGCAGAAGCAAATAAACAAATTAAACAAACATTATTCTCTTGGCTGTTTATAAAAGATCGCAGGCAGCATACTGGAAAATGAAGATTAAATTCCATTTTTTCTTTGTAAAAAGATAATGCCAAAAATGCAGCTTATTTGAAATCTGGGCCCCAACTGTGAAGAGTTGCGATTGATCCAAATCAATTGCAAGTTTGCAGTCCCCTATCTCCTTTGTACATAGTTGCGATTAATATCAACTCCTTATAAGACAGGGCCTTGGTGTGTACTGATGGACATGTTTGAGAAGTGATCGATATCAAAGCTTTTCACCTCTCATTTCTCGCCCATACGTACTGAGCAAAATATTTAAATCTAATAGTTGCTACAATATTTTCATTTAAATTTCAAAATTACTACTATGTAAGATTGTAAATATTTACGCAAGTACATTTCAAACACCTATTATCTAGACTTAGAATAACTTACTTCTGTACACAGTATTCATAAGGAACAAGTATGCCAGAGTATCAATGCTATATAATTAAAAGAAAATTGACTGAACCTTTGATAAGTACTGAAACATTTCTAACTTAAAATCTCCTTTATAAAATTTTCTCTTAAATTATAAATCCAACAAAATTAACGAATAGACTCACCACCTGACATCTCATCTGCCTGAAAGTCCTGTTGGTTGATGATGCCCTGGATAACTTCATCTGCATCTACTCTCGTGTTATCTAATCTCCGCTGGGATTCTTCTGCTTCTGCATGTTTCTGGAGAAAAACAAAGGTCAAATCAATTTAGAACATTATTATCTATATAAGGCTTCCAAGTGGTACAATAAATCAGTGTATTCAATATCTTTAGCGCAGTACCCGGATGGCCGACCAATATTGTTTTTGTATTGCTCAGTCATCCAGGAACTTCAACTATTGATATCGATATCATCCATATCACACAAAAAGAAAGCCATATTTACACAGGTAAGTCAAATTTTGTTATTTCGCTAGTCAGAATAATATAGATAATAAATTGTATGGCTTTGTTTTTGTGTGATACAAGAATATATTGCTCTCACTGAGACAATATTAGACTCGTCTTTGACTCATCCAATATGGTCATAGCTCGAGCAATGTATTCTTGTATCACACTCAAAGCCATCCGATATTACATAATTATTGTTTTGATTAGAGGCAACAAAATATTATTTCTAATATGATTGATATTAAAACACACATTTATTTCAATGCAAAGATGTACTTTGTCTAATCTCCGAGATTATATTGCATTTGCATGTCTCTGGACAGAACAGAAAAGATATTACTTTGAGTAGAGGCCAAGCAATGATAATAATTCAAGTATCATCGATAGCTACTCGTAAAATGGCAATTGTTGTGCTAATTATCTAATCAATCTATTTATTAAATGTAAATGAGTTATATTCTTCCTCTAGAATACCATATGCACGTAAGCACAAAGGCAACTACATGCAGCTTAAAAACCACAGAATAATTTGCAATTTCATGTAATGATTTAAGTAAAGACACACTGTAAAATATTGTAATATAATCTGAAGAAAATTATGCCATGCCCCTACTGGTGTGAGTATGAATATTCATGGCCATTTGACCTGGTGTGGGCGTGTCTCCCAGGCAACAGTTATTGTTAAACAGTGACTTAAAGCCCGTCTGCACTAGTTTAGCCAGGGGATTAGACCTCCCTGCAAGGTCACTGACAGGTGGTTATCTCATGAAATCAGCTCTCAATAAGGGGATCATGGGGGACCAACAGGCACCGATTAGGCATTGTTTGATATATAGATGGCGCAAGTAGAGGTGAACTTACTCTTCTCCTTTCATTGGTTCCTGTCCCCCTCCACGCATCCTTCATCTGTTCCTTCTCCGGTAGATCCGTTAGACTGGTCGCACTGGAGAAGTGCTCCGTGGTGAAGCCCCCGGAGGATGCCGAGTGTGCACTGCTGTACCCGCTCGCCCGAGATTGCTGCGAGTTGTAGCTGGATGACCTGGAATGACCGAGCTCAAAGCTCTCCTCGGATATGCGGGGTTCGGGTTCGGCAGGCGATACTAGACCTGTGTGCAATGAATAAAAGAGAATGGCCTTTCTTAAACACAGTTTGACAGTTCACTACTTCCTCTAAATGATTAAATCTATCAACAATTACTACTGTATGGTTATAGCTTATAACTAGAATCCATTTCAATGAATAGTGATTGAAAAAAGCAATGGCTTCCGCCAATCACCTATATCTTATGTGTAAAGTTGCGATCACTTTCAAATTCAGGTTCAGTTGTGATTGATTTGCATCAATCAATCATAACTTTTTAGAAGACAAGGGGCTTACAGGTATAGTGATTTAGCAAATGCTCAATAGCTATATAACCCATTTATAGCACATGGGATCAGAGGCTTTCACAGTTAGACAATTGCAAGAACACTCTAGGGTATTTCCCTACCTAGTACATAGATATACATGCTCGGCAGCAACAATTGCTCCTTGGTCAATATCTGACACTAAGCCAATACCTAGCTCCGATTTTAGATCAAACACTATACCTAATCCTAACCCTAAATCTAACCGAAAACCGAATTACAATCCTAACCCTAATCATATCATTGATAAAATAAAGCCAGGGGGTGTTTTAAAAAGCTCCTAAGTTGAACTTAACTCTAAGTTGGACTTAAACATTATGGAGAGACATTTGTAGCCTTAAAATAAAATATATTCAAAAGCAAAAATTGAAGTATTAACACTTTTCATAAATTCCACATCAAGAACATGAAACATCCTTGATAAACGAAAATAAGAATGATTTGAATCAACATTTTATGCCATTTAAAATAAATTTTACAAAATATTTTCAAAGGCTTTCCATAATTGTTAAGTCCAACTTAAAGATAAGTTCAACTTATTGATCTTTGTGAAACACCCCCATGGAGCAATTATCAACGTAGCAAATGTGGAAGAGCTGACACTGATTCTCTAAACTTCTTGAGAACCATGATCCCTCACTCTGTTCTTACCTGATGTGAGTACGTTTGGTCTATGCTTCGAGCCTTTACTTCTTGTACTATTACTTGACGTACTGCTGCTGGCTATACTGCCCCCTCTTGTCAGCTCATCACCATTCCGCACAGATAGATTACCGATGAGTAAGGTCTCTGCCGTCATGTCGCATGGTAACGTATGCTGCTTGAAATCAGGCCTGTAGAATGGAGGAAAAGTAGTAGGAAAAAAAGAAAGTAATTAGTTGCATTCCACAGGAATTAACATGGCAATGATAACACAAGTGCACTGTACACAGTTTTCTTTTGAGAAATCTACCTTCTTTAACATGTACCGGTAGTATGTGTACATACAATGTTTACTCTCCATCGGTTGTCATTTTTGTCAAAGTTTGTGAAGGTAACTAATCTAAATTCCAACCACATCTAAAAACCATATACAGCAATGTTTTTCGTCTTTTAAAAAATGCATCAACATTTTAATTGAATTTTGACATATATATAAATTTATTTCATAATGAATTAACATATCCTTTTACTACAATTCTTAAGAAAGAAAAGAAAAAAAAATGCAGTCAAGTTGTTAGGTGTGTGATGTGGTTTAAACGTATGTTCTAATCCACTGATAATGTATGAACATCTATCAGATGCACAGAGGGGCACGGTGGTGCATTGGGGGGGTTGTCCCTCCTTTTTTCACTTTCCTTCACGACACTCTTCCCTCTTGGCATTAGCCATTACTTTCTCTCATCCGTCTCCCTTCTTTCCAGTTCACTTCATCCTCATCAAATATTCATCATAGTGACCAATTAGACAAAATATTTTGTTGAAAACACACCGAACTCCCGTCTCTCTTGATATCAATCTTTCTGCAGTCTTCATATCAACTCAATGCAAAGAACATATCACCTGTTGCGAGCCAATAGGGGAATTAGTCTGTATGAATTACATGAGTTAACACCCTTCTGGTTCAGAATAGACAAAGAAATATTCAAGTGATAACTCTGGTCCATCTAACAAATGGTCCCCCTCTCACCCATTCATCTGTAGAGGGCCAGAAGTCGTCGGTAGAATGTCTGAGGTAACGCCCCTGCGGCTCAAATCAAACAAGACATGTTTAAGTGATTGGTGTGTTAAACAAACCATGGACAAACAGACCCTCTCTCAGTCCATCTTTTGAGGAACAGAAGGGCTTTAGCTCTGTCATTATAAAAACAAAATGAGTTACCGCCCTTCTGGCCCAAATCAGATGACTTCAAGTGATTCAAGTGAAGTGACTGGTTTGTTTGACAAACCATGGACAAACAAACCTTGCCTCATCTGTCCATTTCAATGACACAAATTTCTCCTGCTTGGAGTCAAGTATAGCCTGGAGCTATTACAAGTTGATGATAATATAATATCAACATTCAACAACATGCTCTGTCACTATATGCATCAACCCCATCCACCCCCTGTGATGATCAAAACCATTACAGCTTTCATGTAATGGCCAATGACAAGCAATGTGAGAGGCCGAGAGCTCGACTCTGCGATCATAGATAGTTCCTTACATAAAGTGATGAATAATAAATAAACAGTATTACTGGCTTGTCCCAAATGTCAGTAAATGTAGATGTACGTTACCCATTTTGATCTGTTACAACAAACTAATTGGGCCTTCAATTGAAATAATGTACATGTGTACAAGTATCTAAAGAGATGATTGGTATTTGGTACTACAAAATAAGCTTTTTTGGTCTTGCCCTCACTGGTGTAAATCGCAAGAATGATCAGAAAGCTGAATTCAGACGATATGGGGAAAGCTAAAGGAACAAACTACAAAGGGCACAAACAAATCAATGGGCTATGATTGACTGGCTGAAAGTCAGCCAGCTGTTTAATGACAACATAGGCCTGTCTTCACTAGCTCGAGATTACCAAATGTCCCGCTATTTGAACTATCCCGATCGCAAACTATCGAGCTAATTTGCGTTTTCATCAGCCCAGAGTTGCAATTAGCGGGATATTTGGTCGGGATTGTCATCCCAAGATATCCTGGGATAGTTTGCAAAATATCCCACTATTTGGCAATATATCCAGCTATTGACCGAAGAATAGCACTTATTCAGAACCTTATATGCACGCCTACATGCACTCATATATTTCCAATGGTTGGGGAAAAGTAATTAACTATTATCTCTTTGCTAGCCTATGGATAATCATTTGGCATCTAATTGCATTCTGAAACAAACATTGTCATTCCATATTCCATTATTAACAGTCGATGAATGTGAAATCAAAGAGCCATTATAATAGATCAATAGAACAATGTTGCTGACCTTTGCAAACCCTCTGGAGCACATCCAATTTACAGATCCTGGAATTGTTGGGTGTGGAGTCATTTCACATTCCACCTGCCCTGCCGGCCAACCCTCTACTCCAATGTCAGTCACACACACATTGTCATTAATTAAAGTCATTCCCTATTGCTTCCTATCAATCAACACTAGACTCAATAGCTCCATTCACACCGAGAGAAATATGGTGTTTAGAACACGATACACATCTCGGTAAATCTGTTTGCAAACATAGATATATTCAAACTTTTTCCACAAATGTTGTTCTGATAGGTCCATTCACACAGAGGAAAAAAAGGTGTTTAGATCATGATTCACATCTGGATAGACCTGTTTACGAATGTATTCAAATTGTATGTATACTTCTTACACAGACGTTGTTCTTCACAATCTGAAAACTTGCCTGATGCTTGCCTGGCATAGCAACTAGTAATGTATGCAGACTGGATTCTAAGTATTGTAGTTCATTCATGAATAAAGGGTTAAGGGAAAAACTTGTCGCTAGGTCACCAGGAAAGAAATACATTTGAATATGTTTGTAAAAGGCTCTGTTTTCTTGCACAGATTCACAAATGGAATATTTAATCCCGGTAGTCGTTTTATTTTAATTTATGTTTTAAACTGAGATCCAGAGACCTGTATCTTGATACAGAGCATAAAGAAATAGCCGAGGTTGCTTTCATGATTCACTATATCCATTATTTAGATTGCCATCCTAATATCAGCAATCAATTATTCTTGTAAAGATAATAAAAATGTCATTGTCAAGACAAAACAAAACAAAATTCTAATCAGAGTTCAAAAGTCTTTTCTTTTCATTCTTCACTAATTTTTCTGTGTGTAAACTGCCCTCAAGACATTCATTAAAGACACTCCTTATTGGCTCCAATCAATCAATCAAAACTCCACTCAATCGTAAACACCAGTCATAACAACCCCAGGGTGTCCAACACCCAATTATTCCCTGAAGAACAACTAGCCCTTGAAGGTGTTTAGACCCAACCCTGTAAAGTGTGGTGTTAATTACACTGTAATTACTGATAATTCAACACCCATTATGTCTGATGGATGGTGAGGAGGAATGTTTCTTGGCAAGGAATTCTAAACAGCTATATGAGCTATGTTCATACAGGACCATCGTAGTTACAAACTATAAGTTAGCGAAGTTTGACATTTTTGACGTAAAGTATTTATCAAGCAGCAGAACAAAGATGTAGACTGACAGACTCGATCAACACACTCGATCAACCCGCCAAGCTGCCAGCCAACAAAATGTGAACTATCATTTGATGAAATCCACAAACAAAACACTTGCCAACGCATTCCATCACGGAATGAAACGCACATTATTAAAGTAAACCAAATTCAATGTTTCATGGAAAGGTCATGGTCAAAGGTTTGCTGCAACAATTTATGAAGGACGATGTTATTGTCTACATCTATTCTTTGTTTATCCATTAGAAGTTAATGATCTATGCTTTCAGGAATACAACATGACACAAAAGACAGCGAGCAACTGGCAAATAGACAACTAGGTTACGCGAAGTACAAGTTCATGAGAATGATAGAACATGGTGTAAGTGACTTGATAGACTTTAAAAGTACTAGAATTTCAAACTGGCAATGACACAAAATCACTTACAAAGTGACTTTATTAGATATCAAGCAGTACAGTCAGAAACAATGACACAGTTGGCTAAGTAGCAATTTTTCTCTTTCAGCAATAAAAATTAATATTTTTTGCTTCAAATATGCTTCACTCAAATCTCTTAGCAACACAAGAATTGGAATGGTTTTGCAATGGAAACCTCAAAGGTTTATGATGAAACACACAGCTATATCTTCATTTGCAAAAACCATGAAAGTCTGCATGGTTAAGTTCAAAGTCCGGCCAAACATTCCAATCCACCTTTTTTTCTACCAGACTGCCAGACTGGCCTTGTTTTGAATAAAGATCAAAGTAAACTGAATTTTCCCTCACAAATAGCTTTCTTTTCAAACATCTGGGTCTTGTATAGTTCAGGGAACTTTCCTACGCAAAATCCTGATTGATAGCTTAGCATGGTTTGCATCAAAACAAGTAGTTTTCCTGTTTGAAAGAGGTCACTTTTTTCTTTCACTTCTCCTCAAACAATTAGATCTGTAAATACCTGCTATTTCAACCATTGGCACGTGTGCGCATACAATAGAATTATTTATTCTGATTTGAAATATATTAATAGAATATTATAAAGCATGCTTTAACAAATACCCCCTGAAGGGAAATATCATCCAAATCAATGAAATGTACTTTAAATTTGAATCAAAGCTTTTATGAAACAAGATATATCATTAGTTACCGGCCCACAAGAGTATTGTAATACTGACTGAAGCATCAAAGGAAAAGCAGCTTTATGGGTGGCCGCTGGAATTCCATCAATAATTGAATTACACTCTATCCACGATAATTTTATCATCATCATTACTAACTATTATTATAAATTCTTTTTTTTTAATGAAGAGGTTATGAATAGTTCAAGCAAAAGTTCAAAATGGTTCCAGGTTTAAGGGTTAAAGACGAATGGGGGGGGGGGGGGCGGTGGGGCATAGAATAAGGTAGTGAGTGGGTAAGTGGAGGGGCTAGGGGCAGGAGCGGACATGTTGCTTTAAAATGATACACTGATACAATTACAGGGTTCATACAAAAAAAATTGAATAACGAAATACTAAGAGCTGGTTTAGTGTAGTCTCTAATTTTCTAAACCAGTCTTCCTGTCAACCTGAACTAAAATCACGTCTTTTGTATTGACTAGAGCCACAAGGTTCCTGGATTGACCAGAAAGATATTGGCCTTATATAAATGATCAGATCCAATTTGAGGCGCGATGGCTCAGTGGTAGAGCAGTGGTCTCATATTACCGGGAGGTCCTGGGTTCGAAACCAAGTTAATGCGCTGGTGCCCTTTGGTAAGGCATCAATCCTCATTACCAAGTCCCCTGGTTCCCACTAACAAGCATACACATGCTTTATTAAACAAACAATCAAAAGTTAATGTGAACACATAGGCCCTACAAAATATCCATGTCCATAAAACATGTGGTCCATGTACATGTATGGACATGCATGTCTTGCAAATATTAGCATGAATATGCACCATGCTTTGACAAATGGGTCAGTGCTAATATTGAGCCTTTTTGAGGTTCTAGTTCTGGATTTGAGCCAGCATTGTGAAAAATCCACCCCTGCAGTCCCCCTGTAACATAACAGAGCAACCCTCAAGTTTCTATATTTCTTTCTCTGGGGGCTCTTTTTGATTTTTCAACAAACTTTTTCAAAAGTATTCAGAAGTTTCAAGGGCAGAAAGGTTCCAAGCCCCCCCCCCCCCCCCCTCCCCCTAATCATAAGGATAATCTACATGTATTCATATTATTAGTTTCATATTAGGGGTAGATGAGGGTCAAGTCCTTTGTGTCTCTGTGCACACAAATGCTGCAGTGAAGGAGGCTATTTTGGTGGCTCCAGGGGCAAAAAAAAGAAATGCCTTCAATACCCCTACCCTATATTTACACACTGAGCGTATGGCAGTATACAGTACTAGCAGGTCAGTGGTAATGAACATGAAACTAACTAACGCATACCATTCTGCATTCCTAAGGCCCATTGACCAAACACAGCTTGCATGCCTGTGGATGTAAACATAACACATTCAGATAACTCATGGTCATCTGATACGTTATTGAGCACTATGTATAAAGGTCCCATTGCAAGTGAGATGGGAAATAAATAGGTCTCATAGTACTCTATGTGTGGGCCTACATGACAATGTCATGAGAGTGCAAATGAGCTATTTGAATAGGACCAATAAAGGTAAAATGTTATATTTACAAAAAATCTCAACAGGAAAAAAGTAAAGAAAAATGTTATAAAAAAGTGTTAAGCAACAACAAAAATCAAGAAGACTAACAAAATATTTGTATGTTTCTTTATAGAAAAGAGAAATAATCACAGAAAGTTGTTGACTGTTTTCTATACACTTGTGCTATAAAAAAGTCCACTGTAAAAGAAAAAAAAGGAGAGTCAGGAGAAACTTGATCTTATTGCAACCTTTTGCTAGAAATATCTAGAAAAACAGAACTATGCACACACCAATAAAAAAAAAAAAGACTTTTTAAAAATAATGTGGAATAATTCCCTTTTAGCTGCATTTTGTTCAATTTGTTCAATTCTCATAATATACCAGGCGAAGATTTATAGAGTACCCTTTCTATAGCCCTGAACTAAGCCCAAGAAGAGTTCAAATACCTCATGAACTACCTTGGAATAATCCTATGAAAGAAAAGAAAAATGAAATTGAGAGGGAGATTGAGAAAGAAGGGGGAAGACGAGATAGAGATAGAGAGAGAGAGACAGAGTCAGAGAGAGACAGAGAGAGAGTGAGAGACAGAGAGAGAGAGACAGAGAGAGAGAGACAGAGAGAGAGAGAGAGACAGAGAGAGATAGAGGAGGGAGGGAGGAAAGGAGGCAGAGAAGCAGGGGAGGGGGGGATTTAATGCTATTGAAATATCTACCCTTTCCATTTCTAATGATGCTCTCTGTGAATGACAAAGCAAACACTCACAGCAAACCCATTCAATAATAATATTATTGATCCACTCCCATAAATAGCATGTCATGTTTATGTGCTAATGGCTCCTCAAACATTTCTTTTTGAAAAGCAATGACTCCACTCTGCCAATCAAGCATTGAAAAGAGAAAGAATAATACCATGCTAATTATAAAACCATGATGTATTAATACAAATTTAAGCAAACAGTGTGGAACTGTTAGCAATAGTATGTGTACTTCTCAATCACTGTTTGACGAGTCCACAGCTGGGAAATGAATGGACTGTGTAAATGTCAATGTCAAGCCTCACAGTTAGTACCAGAGAACAATGCCTACGAGGCTATATATGGCAGCTCTCACATTCTCAGATCTGCACAGCTCTAGAGCATTCTTTTCTAAACCTAACCTTGTAATTCTTTTCTTTCTTTATTTCTATTTACTTATAGGGTAATGGGTCACAAACAACCAGCCACCAAAGAGAAAGATTGATATATTTATAGTGTTACTAAGTCAAACACACGTCTTAGCCCCCATACATTATAAAGTTATTACGATTTACAGGCATTTTATTCTTGATTTTAAACTGTTTCCATTCAATTGATTTTTCTGGTACCAAAAATGCCAATGCCATTGCTTCTACATTATAATGTATTTCGCAAAACCTACATGTGCTGGTGGTATATTATATACTTGGAAATGAGGCAATGAATGGTTTCAAGAATGATACGTATACTTTTGCAACCTGACACTACTCCAATGTATCATTATCCTTCCATTGGACAGAACAAAGAATTCAATTCATATGGATCATTTCTCATAACTACCAAAGTAGCAATAATTCTTTTTAAAACATCAACTAAATTTCAATGTCAAAGCTATTAATACAATCTTGATGGGTCTTTTATGCTGTAACCTCAAATCCCATTAAACCACCTGATGCATGCATGTAAAGAATGGTCATGGCATTCGTCAGAACAAATATATATAAAGTATCCACACAAAATTGAAATTCCTAAAAACCACCTATTAAATAAACATTCCTTTTCTGTGCAATATGTACTTCAAACTGTAGTGCATCCCGATTCAATAGTGAGAGCATGAAAACTAATACTTGACAGAATTACAAGGAAATTAAATATATCTCAAATTATTTTCAGAAAAATCCATCGCTCTCGATTTGAAACAGCTTATTGCTCAATATACTTGTACGAAGAGATTTTTCTTGTATAAAGTAATCGCAAAGAATTAACAAAAAAATCAACCTACGGCAATATTTATTTAACAACAAAATTGTCCATTACCTATTGAAATGTATTATGAATATTGCGATGATATATCATTGCACGATCCAAAGTTCGGAACATACCCCTACTTTCTATGAGATGTACAATAAGAATAGAAACTGTCCTTAATTTAATTTTTAGGAAGTCTTTATAATCATTGCATAACCTACAAAGTGTATCAACCCTTATTCAACAATTTGAATGTTGCATCCTATGTTTGAAATACATGCTAAAGACATTTTATCTTCCCAGTTTAAAAACAATTTAACATGAACAGGTAAGCCTAGATGTCCAGGTAGTAACAAATTAGTTCCCAAGGAAGATATTCCACTTTCAAATTCACAGTGGGTCAAATTTTAAAAATGGACTCTTGAAAATTCATTATTAATTATAAATAAACTGTGGTGTAACCGAATTGGATAACAGGCAGTTAGATGACTATTCTTTATCTTTGTACGATTGGGATTCACAAGTAATTAACAAAATGAGAGTGAAACTTGCATGATATGCTTGGTAGCAATTCGGATGTGAATTTAATTAGAGAATCAAATCCCAAATCCATGAACTTGATGGTATCTAATCTGCATTAAGGAAATCCCCTCTTTTATACATTAATCTGATATATAAATATGACACATAGTCTGAGTCACAATATCAATATACACTGAAACAATGGAATCCACATTTATGTATGCATGTTCTGAACTTGTGAGCTTTGAGCAATGATTATTTTGTGGTCTACTCAAGTTTGACTAGATTATAGGCCTACTTGCGTTACTTGCGTACAACTATTGAACCTTTTGCACGCTGGAAATACAAGTCTATGTTGAAGGTATTGTCTGTTCAGACATGAACTTCTACACTGTGTTTTCAAATATTTCAAATAGGAGGGACGAAAAGGGGTGTGTCTGATATTCTTTTGGTCTTTTTCTCTCTAATGCTCTGAGTTTCCAGAGATAATTGAATATCCACATTTGGAGACCAGCACATATTAAAGTTACACATGTGTGTATATAGTATATACCTTTTATTCAAAATACATGTAGAATAAACCAACAATCAAAAGTAAACAAGAAACAAATGCAAAAGGTAACATCCTTTTAAACAACTTGTTGAAAATAAATTGTATTCTATTAAATGGTTTCAGCAAAATTTGTGTCTTGTTTTTTGTCATTCTTTATTATGGAGTTTGGTTGTGTTGTTTTTAAGGGGTGTTTTTATTTTACTCATAGCCAAACAGAAGGAGGATTTGACTTAGACAATTGCAACCGTAATTATCATAAGTTACAAGATAGTATTTGTTCCACATACTCATAAAATTTATTCCGCAATCTAAAAGTTTAAACATTCGTCCTCACCCCCCTCCCCCCCCCCCCCCCCCCCCCATCGAGCCATTGGGGTATGATAATGATATTGATTTAATAACTTGTAGTCTACCGTACCTGTAAATCTACTGGTACCTACGGATAACAGGGAAAATATCAGAATAGAATGAAAAAGTTGCAATTCTTTACAACTTAGGGAAATGGGAGGTACAGAAATATAAATATATACCGGGTACTACTGTACATGTAGGTAATACTTTGGATCTTTGCAGTAGTTGCATTCAAGATTTGCCTTTAACACAGACTAAATGAGAATATCAGTTGTGTGTCATGACTCTCAATTACCTGGAAGCCCTAATCAGCTGTTCCAAGTTTAGTCAGGAAGGCTCTACGTACAAGGGGTGGTCTCCAGGGCAGGACACTGTTTATCTTGTATAATCAACACTAATAGTAGATCCCATAACGCCTCTGCGGTAATGGGGAATACATGTACATGTAATGTATACTAAAGTTCCCCAAGGTCTGCATCAGCTCTCAAGACCACTCTCTCATGAGTCCCAGTTTCAAAATAGCCTACTAATTCTGATCGGGGGAGTTAGCAGTAAATATTTCACCTTTGCACTTGGTTGAACTATAATCAAATGCAAACAGGCTTGTTCGACTATTTGTGAAATATCCCTCGATTTGGCCAACTATAAACTGGCTAATTCGCAAGATGAGCTAGGACAAAAGGAATATACAACGTATGAAGCTCAAACTAATTCCTAAAAAAAATGCTGGATAATGGCTCATGGAAATGGCAACTTCAAATTCCCCCTTTTTTTTTTGCTTTGAGAAACACTGATCGGTCTCATGTTTCAAGCCTGAGCTTGCCAGAGGTGGCTTGGGCTAATAGTACCTTCATCCTTCTCTATCTATGGCTTTGACATGCTTCTGAATCTGAGTGGTATGAGTGGGTAGGCACGTCTAGGGACATTCTTCAAGGCTTCCAAAAACTTCCCTAGACAACCGGCCCAGGATACAGCTGACAGGACGTCGGCTGTTTGGAGAATTCATTCAGCCAGCAGGACAGAAATAGACCTCACTCCTATCCCTAACTAGCTAATCCTTTAATCCATTAATCGGATGGGGTGAGCTGGGATAGCGACAGAGGAGTGATGCAGTATGCATGCACAAACTCTTTGTCCGTTACATCAAAAAGTCTGAGCTGCGATCCGGGTCAAAGACTACTCTTTCATAAGACCATGCACTGTCAAGATAGTCATGTACACTGCGCATTGTATTTAACATCTCAAGCAATGTCAAGTTGGTTTGGTCTTTAATCAAGTAGCACACATGTCAGCGAGGAATCAACTTCAGGTCTGTATTTGCAGACTAGGGTAGCATGCCTTGAAAGTCAGTGACAAGGGAAATCCCCATAGGTTTGCTTGCATAGCTCAACTTCACTTCCAAAATCAGACACGATACATTGTACAATATATGCACTGTATCATATGGAGCTATTAGAGAGCTGACCCCTTGCTGCGCCACCCAGTTTTATAGCTAGGCCTTGTAAATTTCTTACAGACCTAAATTAAAAAGAGAATTATTAGTTTCATTCCTCATAAGCAGGGCACAAAAATAAATTCTTAGGTAATCAAACTACGTACAGGTAGCATGCAACCACTTTTTATCAAAGTATGCATTTAATACATGAAAAATTGCCTTTCCTTTGAATATAAACAAATAATACAGTACACCTTTCAATGTTTGCAAGAAATGTACTGATCAACATTCAATTCAAAGAAAGTGTACTGCAATGGATCATTTAGTCAATGACTAAAAAAAGGGAATGCCAGAGCTACTGGAAATATTTTGTATCTGATCACATCATCTTCCTCTCCACGATAACAGGTAGCTAGAGATTAGAGGATATCCCCAAGTCATTAAACATACAAAACTGCAGGAAAAACCCTCAAAACAATCAGACATGTTATTTCATGAACTTGAATTCTGTTTACTGGTAAAAAAAACACTTTTCATGAAATGTCAAGGGTAAAACCACAGGGATACCTGTACATAGCAATACATGAAATGTTAACCATCTGTCAAACAAAGATTCTTAAAATGGTGAATCGGTTCCTCCTCTCCAGGAATGATACAGGTAGCTACAGATTTAGAGGATATCCACAAGTCATTAAACACACAAAACTGCAGGAAAAACCCTCAAAACAATCAGACATGTTATGTCATGAACTTGATAACGAGAGGCTCTTTCTGAATTATGTTGTTACCGATAAAAACTTTCCATGAAATGTCATGGGTAAAACCACAGGAATACATCTGTCAAACAAAGATTCTTAAAATGGGGAATTGGTCCCTTCTCTCCATTATACAGGTAGCTAGAGATTGGAGGATATCCACAAGTCATTTATAATACGCAAAACTGAAGGAAAAACCCGAAAACAATTGGACATGTTATACTTCATGAAATGTCATGAAACTTCATGAACTGTCATGAGGAAAACCACAGGGATAATTTGCATTTAACTGCCATCTGTAAGACTTAGAGATACAGTCAAACAAATATATTTAATATGCTAATCGGTAAAGAAACATAACATTTCTACAAGTTCAACCGAGAGTATCTTTTAAAAAAAAAATTAAAAAAATTGGCAACACACTAAACTTGAAGTAACTTCATGTTTTGCCTTTAAAATTTGGTTTTACATTTTTCTTAGAAACATCCAGCACAACATATAACCATTGTCATGACAACCTACATGTAAATCCCAAACAATGATAAGGATGAAGATTATTTATGTTTCCTCGCTTCTTGAAATATCTACATCAACCATGGGAAGGCCAACAGACAGTCTGGACATTGTAAAATACAAAGGTCGCAATGGATAACTAGCAGCCTTTTCACACACAGCTAAAATTCATCGTATCTAGAGATGATTAGTATAAACGTGTTTAACTCAACAGTTTTAAACATGTTTATAGAAAATTTTCCCTGTGTGAACATCGTTTGATGTTGGGATAGATACGAAGTCGCAATTCATACGCCCCTAAAAGCAGGCTGCAGATACGAAGTTCGTATCTAGAGAGCTTGACATTTTGTGTGTGAAAGGTTTTTCGTGTTTAAACGTGTTTAAACTGGATGGAGCGACCGCTCTGTTTGATATGGCCTGACCTTCAATGCGCAATGGCACTACTGCGCATTTTATGAGCAGTAGTTAATCACGAAACGATTAACGATCGCAATGAAATTTCTGTGTGTGAATGATGTCGTATGTACAGGTGATTAGTTTAAACACGTTTATACTAATCATGTTTATAGAATTTTAGCTGTGTGTGAAAAGGCTGCTAGTCTGCTGACCATACTAGTATGGTAAGCATTCAGCCAGAACCCACAACTTCCTTTTTAAGATCTATTTCTAGGATAGATATTGTGAGATCATGACCTTTACAGACCTGTAGGTTGTTATTTCACAGTTTAAAGACTAGAAAAAAAGTTAAATAAATATTTGCCACATTCAAACTTATTATTCGTTTTCAATACTTTTGGATTTCAAATGAGTCCCTTCCTTCCATAATTCTGACTTCAGCGTGAACATTGGTCATTGTCAGAACTCGATATTGCATCTAGAGATACTGACGGTATAGAACTTCATCCCTTTCCACACCTGCTAGTTCATTCTACTTCTGTTGGCTGTAAGAAATGCCTTTGAGACTACAGTCTGAAGGGCCAGGCTACCCACTAATCCCTCCCAAGCCTTTCAGTTTCAGCCGACCTTCACCTTCACCTTCAAACCACCTAGAGGCTCAAGGCAACCTTGGACAGCGTATTGGAACACCTGGTGGGGACTTCAAAGGCCTGTCTTCATCAGCTCGAGATTGCCAAATATCCCGCTATTTGAACTATCCCGATCGCAAATTATCCTCATCAGCCTGAAGTTTCAATTAGCAGGATATTTGGTCGAGATAATCATCCCAAGATATCTTGGGCAAGTTTGCAAAATATCCCGCTCAGCCAAAAAAATACACGGGGGCGGAGGGCGGATTCGCCCCGGAAAGACCATAAACAGCCCCCGAAATAGGCTCAAAATCCGATTTCGGGGGCGACATCAAAAAGTGAAATGATCTCAAATCGCCCCCGTAACGATTACGAGCGGTCGCGCGCTCTCTTCTAGCTTCGTATTCATTGCGTGCATTTCTTGGTCCGCGCGCTGAATCTCCGTGTAAAATTGTATACACAAAAATCGGTCGTAAAAAAACTCGAACCATATTCCATACCTTACCTGGCTTACCATGTCGCACGCAAGTACGCCAAAACACGTACATTTTCGCAGTTGCGAGATCGAGACGGAGCGAGCGTAGGGGTCGAGTTTTTGGCGGTCGATTTTGTTTTGGTAGAAGCTGAATCTAGACCATGAACCACTAAATGATCGCGAAACTGCAATCAATTTCCATCACGAATTCACGATTGCCGCAATTTTATAAAGTTTCCATAAATAGAGGTATGAAATTAAAGCCTATTTTGTGATATTCTCGCCATGTTTACGTAATTTTGATAATCATTTCTTCAAAGTAAAGAAAATCAGACAAAATCACCGTGACTGACACGCATACAATACAGTGCATTGCCGCTGTGCAGTGTGTGTGAGTGAAGCTGAGCTAAAGCCCCAAAACCGGCAGCGCAGGCGTCCGGCAGCGCAGGCGTCCGACGCCTGTGGCGCCGGTGTTGAAGTTATGCTGCAGTGTGTGTGTGAGTTGGCTGAGCTCGAGTCGAAGAGATTTGACACTTTGAAATTGTTATCTGTTGGTTTGCATCATTATTGCCGCGATTTCAATATAGTTTCGTGAATAGATTTACGAAACCTGAGCTTAGAATTAGTGAAAGTATTACTAATTTCTACGTCGTTTTTAAACGACTGTCTGATTTTCTTGTGAAAATTTTACTTTGAAAAATGATTATCGAAATTCATGGCCAGAAATAGTCACAATCTAGGGTCTATTATGTTACAGTTCTTGCATCAAATCAATACATGAAAACTTAGTTATTGAACTAGAAAAAGGGGTTTCTTTTTTAATAGGCAATTATGAAGCAGGAAGCCCGAAACCTTAGCCTACTAAACAAATCTCAACAAACTAGGCCTAGAGGTCTATCCTTTTATGAATTAATGAAAAAGTAGCCCCAGAAAAAAGAGCCCCCGAAATGGAAAAAAGAGCCCCCGAAAGTTGAAAAAGTAGCCCCCGAAAATTTCCCCAAAATTTGAAATGGAGCCCCCGAAATGAAAAACTTAATTTTTTGCCTGATCCCGCTATTTGTTCGGTTCGGCTTCACCAGCCTGAAGACTCGCAAAATATTTCGAGCTAATTTATCAAGCTTGAGTTTCATGTTTCAAGGTCAAATCGCGAGCTGATGAAGACGCAATTTGTAACTTCGGTATTATTTCCCAAATCAGAATTAGCCGGTTATTTGGCAATATAGCCAATCTCGAGATGATGAAAACAGGCCTCAAGAGAAAGATACGACCAATCAGCAATCGCACAAAGCCTTGGCTAGACAGCTAAAGACCTTTGGGGGCAAGTGCTCCGGAGGTAATGGCTCCAGTCTAGTTTCAAGAATGAACACAGATCTGCCTTCGTGTTCCAGGTATTTAAAGCAAAAGAGGTAAGGTCTACATGTACATTGTAGGTCCAAGTGGTTCAAAACCAAGTCATTTTACTTTTGCCACTTGATGTACGTGTACATGTAGTAGTTTTCTCCATAATGGACGGACTGAAGCAAGGCTAAAGATGAACTTTTCTTGAACCACTTGTCAGCAACAAATAGCAATGGCCAAGAAATACCCTAATCCATCATTTCAAACAATCAAAACAAAAATTGGTAACCCCTAAGAAGTCTTGAACTACATATATTTTTATCCAACACAGATTCGGATATGATGGAGGAAAGGCAGACTTATGACTTCAGAGATCGGAGAAGCAAAATCTTCAGTTTGACGTTATTTTTAGTTTTTAGTTACAGGGCAGGATACGTAACTTAGGATAAAATTCCTGACACGTAGAAGACCTGCTGTCTGCAACTACATGTAGTCTCGAACCAGACACATTTTCACCATATTTCCACATTTTAATTTCAAAGATGGCACTGTCAATATATAACGGTCACCAGAAAGGCCCTTATGAACATGTTTGACTTGAATACCGGTATTAATTGTTCATCTTTTCCAAGTGAAAATTAAGTCAGCGTTCTGTAGACATGACCTTAAACTTCTGAAAGTTACACATGCAAATGACACTTTTAGTTACGGTATATATTTGAATCTCTTTTGTATTAACAGTTTTATTTTCATTTTTATTTCCTTTTTAAAACCAAGCAAAGAAATAGCAAATCAAGCAAAGTATTGTTGGGGTCTGTAAACTTAACTATTTCTTTCATTTTGAAAGAAAATAGAATATACTAATACAAGAAATGATGAGATGTGTTATAAAAAAAAAGCAACAAAAGAATTTATAGTCCTAGATAATAAGTCATAAATCATACACACCTTCAATGAAAGAATGAGGGAAAGAATACAGACATAAAAGAGGGCTAAACAGAAAAGAATGCCACAAAATGTGAAGGAATGCATAAACTTCTGACGAACTTTGACTTTTTCAGATACAAGTGCCAAAAAGAAGTTGATAATAAAACAGAGAAACGTGACATATCTATTTACATGAGTTTCTAGCAATGGTGGTCTTTCTAAAATTTATATCGTTATCTATCAACTTTTGAACCTGGGAAGTATCTGAAGTGAACATGGGAGTATCGGAAGTAATATGCTGATAGTTATTATCTTCATTCGTAGCTTGAAGTTCTGTCTGTCTGTCTGTCCACTCTAACCTTATCTCACACTAGAATGACTAGATGACTACTTTCCATCTTCTCTTTGTTTCTTTCTTATTTTCTGTAACACCCTGTCTGTTCTGTTACCATCCATCCCTGCCTTCCTTCCCCTCTCAGGCTCTTTTATAATCTTTCTCTCTCCATATTTTTGTTCACTTTTTCTACATTCTTTCTTTCTCACTGTCTCTTCCATCTATCTCTGTCTGTCTTTATCCATTCTCTCCCCATCACCTTTGTTTCTCCATCTTCTTTCTTTCTTTATCCATACTCGCTTGCTCTCTCTCTCTCTCTCTCTTTCTTTTTTCTCCCTCTCGCTCTCTGTGGGCCTAGCAAACATTATTAGCCCAGCATTTGCCAGGTACCTGTTTTATACCTGGGTGGAGAGTGGCAAATATAGGTTAACGTCTTGCCAAAAATGATAGTGAAGGGCCGAGATTTGAGAGTCAGGTGAATGAACCACCAAACCACGCAACCTCTTTCATCATTGGACATTAAATATTACAACAACAACAACAACAGGGATACAATAGTAATGGTAAAATGTATATTGTCTACTTACGCTTTGAAGCAGGGGTCACCGGACATTAATACCATTACTATGTTGACCTGTAAAAGAGAAGAGAGGAAGAGAAAACACAAACAATTTGACAACTTTTCATGTTTGAATTTTGTTTTCTTATATCTAAAATCTCCTATCATAGTACCACAGTACAAACATCATAAAATACTTTGGTGAAAAGGGACCCAAGTCCTTTTGCGACATAAGACCTATTTGGCATTCCTATTTGGCCAGTGCAGAAAAAGAGAAGCGAAAAATAAAATATGGTATGTTGAGAACAGGAAGGGCATTAACTCATTGAACCACTTTATTTTGCGCTTTTACTTCAATTGCAGGAAGATGATAAACACTTTTTTTAGAAAATTGACTTGAGCTTTTTTGGATCAAACAACTTTTATGGCTGCTGCAACGTGCAGTGTCATGGTCGGATCAGGTTAGGGACATCTCTGCCCAAACAAGAACCATTAAAAAAAAATAGACAAATTGAGTACTTTGACATGAAGCAGTCTTCTGGCATGTAAATCTCAATTTATGGTACAAAATATTGTCACTTGAGCAGCAACAAACTTTGACACTCATAAAATAATCAAAAAATTTCACATGGTATGTGTATCACAAGTTTTCTGTCAACACCTTCAAAACAATTCCCCCATTTTTCAACATTTGAGAAATATTTTGTTGTACAGTATATACTGCATATATTGAATTGAATTGAATATTAATATAGATCAGTTGAAACTAATAACAGCTACAGTACTACAAGCTGGCTGTTTGCATATTTTACACCATCAAGAAATGAGAAGAGATGTGCATTTGATCCCTTACAGATTTTAATCGTGATGAAACATTATTCCATCCTACTTGTATTTGTGTATATTCTACAAAATTCTTCTGAAAAGAGAATACAATATTTTGTATATTCAAATAAAGGCCAATGTAATCAGTGTACATGAAACATAAGGCAAGAATATTATTAATAATAATGATTTAATAACCCTAATGGATCCGAATAAAGTCAAAAGAATCTTTTACAGCACCTTGCTAAATGTATTATTTTGGTCAACACACCATCATCAAAACAAACTCATACTTTTCTCACATGATTCAAATTGACCCATATAGGATCTCAAACAGTTGAAGATTGCTTTATATAGATCTTAATCTCTGCATTCCATTAACCAAAATGACTTAACTCAAGGATTGTTTACCACCGAATGGATATTGGAATTTCAACATCTTATCAATCATTGTTGGAAGACATACCCCGGTAGGCCTATAATCTTAAGAAACAAAACAAAGTATTTATTCTTATCCAGAAAAAGAGACGGATGGGGAGACAAAAGGGATATGAGTGGGGAGGTTTTGCTGCAAATTGTCGCAGAAGCAGGATATTCTTTAATCAAACTGTAAATATTTTTTTTTATATAATAACATTTATATTGATACTTTGAGTATCTTTATGCAAAATATAAAATAAAGCTTCATGTTTCCTACAGGCAGTTAAAGAATTTGAGCATGATTATTATGTAAGGATTGGTATTGTTGTATAAGTTTAATAAAATTGTGATTTTTTTTTTTTTGGTCTCAAGTGGCTTGAAAGTGTAGTTATTGACCAAAGCAAAATTAAACTATTTAACAAGAAATGGCATTTCTGTACGCGAATTTAGAACCATTACAGAATTTGGGGTGTTCAAGAGCATGTTCCAAATCTAAATAACATGTAACTTCTATCTCATAAGAGATGTAGTTTCTTGCTATACTTATCGCACATGATTCCTTAATATCCTGCTAAGATAAAGGTATTTGCAATATATTTGCAATATATTGGCAATATATCCATCTTAATAATTGCTGATGTTTTCTTCCATATATTTCATTGTAGCTTGAATTTTTTTTTTTTTTTTTTTATTTCTCTGGAGATATTGGCAGCGCCATTCAAATCACTGTTCAAATTTCTTTATGTATTACTATTTTACTGCCTTCTTCCATGAACCTAATGTTGCTTCTTCAATGTTACTGTGAGGTCTACAAACTTTTTAAAACTGCAATAAATGAAAGACAAGTCCAAGATAACACTCCAAAACAATCATGTCCTTGTTCTTTTATTTGTGTGCAAATCCCAAAACCTACATTTACTTTGTTCAAAGATCAATCTGTTGCAATGACCCAAAATAAGAAAAGATTGCAGGGAAATGCAGGGAATTTCCATGCTTAAGTTTTGTTGATTGCAGGAGGTTGCCAAATTACCAAATACCAATGTCATTTAGGTTCTCTAGTCTTTAATAGGACATAATTACAGTATTTATTTTATCACTAATGTCTGTATTAAAGCCATGCAAATTTATCTCACACATTTTAGGCCTACTATGCCAATTTAAAAATCATTTCTGTTCATTTGTAAATTCAATCTGGGAATAGTTGTTTATTCATTGTGTCTGTCTGATAATTACCACATTTATTTTAATGTTGTTGTTCTTTTGGTTTTACCAGGTCTTTTTAGAAATGAATTCATTCCATTTTTTTTTGCTGCTGCTGTGATCTCCATGCCTATAAGCTCGATCCACCTGAAAGACGAAATTGATCCATTGTATAACCTGTATCTCTGTATGTAATTCAACTCAATCATCCTACATGCCAGGCATTTAACATCCCCAGGGATAGGTTCACTGACACAACATCCCTTCATTTGTGCCCAACCAGTGAATCCTTGTGTCTCTTTCCCAACAAAGCTTGGAGGCATATTCATCTCCATAGCGTGTCTACGTGTGCAGAGCAACGTGAGGTCTACAGTAAAGCTAAGTAGGCAGTATAATAATGGCTTCCTGAATGCATTTTATAACGCACCGAGGCAGAATTTTTTGTTTTATTCCAAGTCAATTATCATCTATTTCCATATTCATCCAACAATTTACCAACTGATACAAGCTTGGTGTTGACTTTGGGTTGGGGAATGGAATCTTGTAATATCCCCCACCCGTATTCTTTTATCCTAACAAATCTAGTTCAATATTTTTCATGGTAAAATCAACCTGAGCCTCATGCAGGAAGCTTCTACATAATTAGAAGAACTGAGAAGAAAGCAGGTCCCGACTTGCTCAAGAGTCAAGACCATAAATTATTCATGATGTTGCTAAAGCCATTTCCAAAGCCACTTTCCTACAGCCGTCCCATGAGAGACTCATAATTTATCCCACATCAATCCATTGATTATTACTGAAAATCAAGTGCATGTTCTGTACTCACGAGTCACAATAATGCACAAGAGTGGAATTCACTCTTTCAGGAGTATTAATGATCACATCAAATTGGAGTTGAAACAACTCCAAATTATTGTCGAATCCACTCCAAATTATTGTGGAATCCACTCCAAATTATTGTGGAATCCACTCCAAAATATTATGGAATCCACTCCAAAGTCGGGGGTTGAATAACTCCTTTGAGAGTGGATTCCACTTTTGAACATGGATTTCATCTCCAAAGTGAAGTGATCCCTATCAAATATGACTCCTAAAAGAGTGGGTTTCCACTCCTATACCTGTACATACCGCCTGTTCAGACTGTAGGGAATGTATATGAAACTCTTATTTAAAAAAAAACTTGTAAAGTATCATTAATCATCGTATAGCGAAAGGAACATACAGACTACAAAACAACATTGTGTAAAGAAACCAATTTTGAAGCCCTGCCCAGTTATATTACTTGTGTATGATATGACGTTTAGACTAGAGCGGGATGTTGATTCTGTATCAAGTTCAGGTTTTCATAATTTGTAACTAGTCTCAAACAACGTTTCATTATACGTTTCATTATACGACGTATCTTTACATGACGTTTTAACTAGGAAAAAATTAATATTCAAATATCATATTAATATACAGGGAAACCTGTCTATCATGCAAGACCACCCAAGGGAGATAAGAAAAAGGGTCTTTATAGGCAGGTGTCATTATTAAAAGCAGGTTTGACTGTACAATGTTTCTTTTCATGACGTTCTGACTAGGGGGGTAAACTCATATTCTAATATTGTATAACTATACAATGAATTCTAATAGTCTGAATGCAGGGTTTAGAGAGTAGCAACTCTGAAATGTATTGCCATTCTGTCCATCGTGAGTGATTATCAAGATAAATATATGTACATAATGCACCATTAACATCTTAAAATATACTTTATGAGGCTCAAGGTGCAACTTACGCTGTCACAGATTGCATCATTTATAATGAAGATTAAAAAAAACAGAAGCCATAACAACTAGAATTTGTGCTAACTATTAACTAACTTCCTTTTAGGATCAATGTACATGTTACAACAGGACTTGGATTTGTTAATAAGTTGTTAATACCGGTCTGTTCAAGGCACAACGTTGGCGATGAAAGTGGAAGTAGCAAGAAACTAAAGAAGATCAATTTTGTGCTACTTCCCTTTGAAAATAAATTAGACCGACTCATCAAAAGATTCTGCATGTACATGTACATGTACATGTATTTGATATGAGTTGCAGAGCATAAATAGGGCCTACAAGTATTTCTACATAATTATAATCCTTAAATATTTTCAAACATGTACATGTATGCTTGTGGTGTTGTTTTGTATTAAAATGCAAATGTACCAATAATCAGTTCACAGGTAATATAAGTATATAACCCTAACTATTAAATTCATACCTGACACAACTCACAAGTGACAACAATATATGCACCATTTTCACTCCCCCATGGATTACTTTAATACAAACACAGTGGCGCAGATCAAAAGTGAGGTGAAATGATAGTGAAATCGTTTGGATTAAAAACCAAATCGATTATATTCTGTGGGCAAAAGAAGTACATTTATCGGCTTAAAACAAGATAGGCATTACTGTACATGTTCCTCTGGGTTTAGGGTAGTATGCAGTGAACGACTCTCTAGCTCTCATCAGATGCTATAGTGTCTACTGAGATTGAGAGCCGGACAGGACAGGCGATTTAAGGCGTTAAAAGAAATTATGTTTAACGGCTTTCTTGTATTCAGTAGACAATATCCAGATCACAACATTTTTTTTTGCCTACATGTACCTATAAAACTCTGAACATACCATAAGCTACATGTATACATATTTTGATCGGTAATTTATTAGGCCGTAAATTTGACTTTGTTAGTGTGAATGACAAAACGTTTCCTTCGAAAAAAATAAAACCTTGATAACACAATGCAAAATCTGCATTATTAACGACAGATAGGTCGCCTATGCCTAACCCCGGATTCTATTCATCGTCTCTTCTCAAGCATAAACATAGGTCAACACATGGGAGTATCATAAAGGTTTCTTTACAAATCTTCCGCACAATTAAAAAATAATAAGACACAAAGGAATGTCTGGTGATGTACAATAACGCACTCTGACAAGCCATCAATCAAGCGCTCATAAATTGACGGTGTTTTGACAAAGATTTGACAGAGTGAATACAACAGAAATTCAAAACTCCAGTTATGTTCACATGGTTCCAGTCGTAATTATAAACGTTAAAGTTTGCGAAACCTCAAAGTTATTTAAAAAAACGATTCCACTAACCCTGACGAAGGCTCGCACGGGACTAAAAACAACAAGTATTCAAAATTAACTATAAGCTGGGGAAATTATTGATTTTCATTACAAGCTGGCGTTATCTCAAAGTAAATTGTGTCTGCACAGCACATAACTTTGAGTGAGAACCCTGCACTTCATAGTTATCCCGCTAACCTTAAGATCTGTCGTGGTTTGTAACTTCAAGTTAAATTAATTTTCGTAACTACGAGTGCATCTGCACGGTCCCTAACTTCAAGTTAACTTTGACGTTTATAACAACAACCTTAGAACATCAAATTAACGGACAGTTGTGTGAACCTGGCTACTGGTTACTTCATGAAGGCGGATCTTTTCAGGGCTAGAACTCTCAGGATACAATACCCTGATGGTTCATTGAAAGGCTTAAGTATAGTTGCAGGTACATGTACATGTAGGTTTGGCCCCCAAGGCATGTTTACCAACACTATTATTTGGTTTGTTGTCCATCAAAAGTTTATGCTCTCAAAGTTCATCTGTCCTTAACCTACATTTTTGTATAACGCCCCCCCCCCCCCCCACATTTGTTTAGATATATGACATATTTGACATTTCAATTAAAATTGGAATAGCATGGATAACATTGTATAGGTTTCTAAAACGCCAATTTCATGTAGGCATATCGGGCCAGAAATCGGGCCTGTAGCTTGATGATATGCTGTATGAAACAAATATGAAACCATGTTATGAAATGCTACATGTACACATGTATGTAGAAGCTTTAGTTTAATACGACATGTTGATATACTGAATTTACTGTATCTTCATTGGCCCTGATAAAGCTTAATGAACCAGTAAGTCTGGTATACCATAAACATAATCTACGTGTACCGTTTATCGTATGTTAGGTGCCAACGTGGCATTAACTCTGTCTTGAAGTAAAGGAGTAACGCCCTTCTGGCTCCCAACAGATGATATGTAAGGTACATGTATGATCATGGGATGTACATTTATAACAATATGCTTGACACATTTAACACACACTGTACAAGCTCAATTACCTATTAAATCATTTAATAGTGCTTATAAAAACCGACATTCTAAATAAAACATGTTGGTACATTTATAATATGAAAGCACTGATCGTAAATCATAATCTTTCTTGATACAATAATTTCAGTTTCAATCTGTTTGAATCCCTTATCATGAGTTATAAAGAAATGACCAATATCACAACCCATTCCAACTTTGCACTCTTCCAAAGAGCAATGATGCAAATAAAAGTTCCTTAGGTCCTACTGCTACATGTACGTATAATTCATAATGTAAAATACATCTTAAATTATCCCTTTATTATGAGGAAAGGACATCTACACTGTAGGTTCTTGTTATCTTAATGCCAAACTCTTAAAAGGGTAAAATAAGAATAAATGTGTACTCTGTTGTCTTTATCTGCTTTTGGAATCATAGCCTTCAAGTTAATGAATTGCTTGGGTGTACAACACCTGATCTCGACTAGAGAAAGGGGGGGGGGATGTCCAACACTCTAGATGAAGACAAGAATTGTCTTCATTTCAAAGCCACAGAATATTGTTCTCCATCCCAATACCGGTACCTAAATTCTCTCTTATATAAGCCAGTAATGTACTGCTGCCATGTGTTCTCTACATCTTCCAGAGTACCAGATGAGATCTCGGTCCTCCGAACTTGATTTGGGAAGAAGGGGAGGGGGATATTTCTTACATTCAAATCCAAGAAAAGACAAGTTCCTATTATCCTGTCATAAACGTCTGTGTGATTCTTACTTGTACTCCACTCCTGTCTAGTATACAGTATATTCTTGGATTCCGTAGCCTTCGAGAAGGTATCACCTGGACGTTGAACCTGCTCCTGCAAACTGTGTTAAGACAGGCAGGTACATCTAGGAAAATAGACAGGGGCTCCATACACAAATGACATGACATTTTCAAGAATTTAAAACCAAAGTTTCTTGTATTCCCTTCTTCTCCATCCTTTAGAAATGTGTGTGATACTAACCTTTAATGTACTGTTGTCTTGTCTATTCTTGGAGTCGTAGCCCTCTAGAAGGTATCTCCTGGATGTTGAGCCTGCTCCCGCAAACTCTGCTAGGTTGATATCCACAAACCCACATTTTGTGTATGACTTGCCTCCTTTCACCTCCTGCAAAGACACAAAATCAGACATGAAATTGAAGAATATTTATTTACCACATCAAATGTACATGTAACTATAATGATATCTGTGTATGTAATAAACTAAAACCAGAAACTTTGGCAAATTGATAACGATTACGATAGCTATTTCCACAAATCGCAAAAATTCCATATTGTGTCAGTTGTGATTTATTATTTTTAGGCATGAAACTTTTGCATATATCTTGACGACTCGCGAATGTAGCCAATTTCAGGCCCCTGAAAATTCAGTGAGAGGTGCATTCAGACAATGTAGTCAACTGAAGATTCAAAGGGTTTTTTGTTTATTTGAACTCCAGTTAAACATAATGTCCTTCGGCAAGGCATTCACCTACATTTGCCACTCTCGACCCAGGGGTAGTAAAGTGGGTTTATTCTCCTGAGATGCACTGTGTATTGAAGCTCATGTCAGGGTAAGTCCCAAAGCACTTTGGAAAGCATGTAGGGAGGTTACGGTATATAAAAACGTAATTACTGCTATTAATTACACAAGACCAGAATATCATCATAAATAGACTAATCAAAATGTGATTTAAAATCCTTCCCCATACATGTAAGTAGTTAAAAAGGGAAAAGTGTTCTTGTTATTCCCGACAATATATCTGGAATATAAAATTACCTGTTTTCTTAATTTGTCTCCTTTTGTGATCATGTGGGTGTACATGTAGCAATTATTCATGATGAAATTGATTAGATCATACATATACTTCCCTTTTGGTAACACTTTGTACAGAGGAGTAGACTGATTTCCATAATACATTATGTATGATAACCTTTTTAACTCTCCGAGACAAATATCTTTCCCAATCTCTGAATTACATTAATAAAATAAATAAATAATTATTTTTTTTAACTACTAAAAAAAGACTGCATTAAAGCTGGAGGCATTGTCAGCTTTTCTTCCCCCAATCCTCCCCCATTTCATTATGAAACATCAAAGTTTATGTGTTTATGTAATCTGGCAACTATTACAACCAACATTTTAATATTTTCTCATTAAACAAATTAATCACACCATTTTGGTATGATAATTTCAACAAAAGAATAAGAATAGGCCTGAGTCATGTCGGGATTTTCATGAACCGGGTCCCGACGGCCTTGCACCGATCGGGACCCGGTGTCCCGAAATCAGCTCGCAGGATTTGTCACTTGCCTCTATAAAAAGCGCATATCATCAGTATGTCCCTTAAAAGTGACCTTTTTTATCAGTATAAATAAATCAACACATGCATACCTCGACACAGATTGGTATATTCTTCCATTTGACATTATTTTCATCCATGATTGGCGATGTTTAGTGCCATTATCGTGCCTCTCAAAGTAAAAAACTCGAGCAAAAATATAAAGACAACATTCGAGCCGCCATTTTGATTCATGCAGGTTGAATAAATCGGGTCAAAAAATATGAATGTTAGAATAATAAAACGGCTTTCTAAAAAATTCTTCTTTACAACATACCGATCAAATAATTTGTTAAAGTACTTAAAGACAAATAAATATTTATCTCTTAATTTAAACATCGCATGCTTTTTTTTAAAAGCTGAAAATTACTTGGTAATCACAAGAAGTTTCGATACAGATAGCTGTTGCAAGGCAAGTTAAGACTAGTCTTGGAAAAATGCGCAGTGCTCGTCGTTAGCTGTAAGGCGTGCCAGAACGAACCCAAACAAAGACGTGGTCGTAACGAGAAAAAATCATTAAAAGCTACGAGAGCACAATTGGAAAGACAACTACTCACGACGAGGAGCACTGCGCATTTTCCGAGACTAGTCTGAACTTGCCTTGCAACAACTATCCGTATCGAAACTTCTTGTGATTACCAAGTAATGTTCAGCTTTTAAAAGAAGCATGCGGTGTTCAAAATCAAAGAAAAAATATATATTTTGTCTTTTAAAAATTATTCGATCGGTATGTTGTAAAGAAGCGCTTTTAGAAAGCCGTTTTATTATTCAAACATTAATGTTTCTTTCAACCTGATTTATTAATCCTGCCGAGAGACCCGGCCAGTAGGCCTACAGTGTATAGTAGCTGGCTAGTAGCTGGCAAAAACAACCCCATGGGGCGAACTGCTTTGCAATTTATATCAGCAGTTCGAATTGATTCAGGATGAGCTAGAATATGATTGGTAACAATTAAATACTTAAGTTTTAAGGTGGATTGATTTTAGTGGTGTGCAAAACTGCACTTTCTTACATATTTCTTTATTTTTTTCGGAGCGTCGGTTCTCAAAAAACGAAACCGGGACCCGACGGCAACGGTCGGGTCCCGGTGTGATCGACCGTACCGACTCAAGCCTAAATAAGAATACAATAATTTTTAGGGGCTTGAAATTAAAGAGAGAAAAAAAAACTTTGGGAAGGAGATGAATCATATAGGCATTCAACTCACTCAAATCATAGAAAAAATGTTGAGAGAGAACCAATTTCATTACAAACAATGAGCTTTGAATTCAGAATAAACAAAAAAATTACAGGAAAAAAATAATCTTACACTGTATATGAGAGGGTGAAATATTTCAGCAGACATACAGTATCTATTATTAAAAGGGAGAATACCAGTAAATAAATAACTTACCATCAAATTTGATTAAAACAAGAAGCAAATATCAAATTTTCACGGATCCCAACGATGTGGCTGTACTATATTAATATCATGTCTAAACTTGTGATTCACTTGAATCTTTGTATCTGTCTCAGTAAACCGGAATTTTCACGGATTTCCTTCTACAATGTACTCGCTTAGGATTACATTGTCAAGCATAATCTACATCCTATTGATATCATGAGTGAAATACTATCACAAATCTTTCTAAGAATTAGGAAGAGGCTCTTCCTCTATTCTGTTACTTATTAGACACAAAGTTGCCATGGATGATTTACACAAATACGTATTTTGGGTATGTACATACATGTATATGTGCATGTTGCTAAATATAGGTGTCTGGTAATATCTGCTTAAAATGTTGGGTTTTCTTTCAACATTTCAAGTGAAATATATCCAGATATTAACAAAATGATAGGTTTCAAACATATACATGTATGTTTGAAGCAGACTAAATATTAACACTAAAAATATCAAATCAGTTCAACTTCTTTGATTAGCGAGTGAACTATTTCATTGAAGCATAAATATAAAAATAATACTAATAGTGTTTTATTTGAAATTCCACATTTCCTTCTTTTCCCCCTTATTTTTTGTAAGAGGGGGGGGGGGGTGGGGGGTAGAATATATGTCATGCGTTATCTTTTTCTTTTTTCTTGGTCATCTCATCATTGAGAACACTTTACATATGTATGTTCTATTTATATTTCACAGTACTAACCATTGATAATATGGTTTGAAACACAATCTATACTTAAGAATAACTGTACTCTATTTTAGACACGGATGTATCTAAAGAAGGAATTGAAATTAAATATTGCTTTGTTACACAATATCAACTTACAAAAAGTATCATTACTGACTTTTTGGTGCACACTTGAATTGATATGAAATTAATTTTCAAATCCTGTTTGTACTTGAAGTTATTCACATATCCAAATACAAATCAACTCTTCCGTGATCGAATTAATTCAAGTGTTTTTCACATATTGCATTTAAAAATCATTGATGCCTAATGATTATCGCACTCATATAACAGGATGGCACAACAGCCAAACAATGTGTTACGAGTGGTTTCCTCTACCCGTTGTCCCCAGGTCCTTTGTTCCACAACAACAGAATACACAACACAAAGTGGTTAGATTTCAAAGGCTGATCTTCATATTTGAGCTTCGTTCTTCAACTCCAAAACTAGACAAACTCGTCCTCAGACGGTTGGTACAAAGTATCTAGATTCGGTCGATACACCCATCACACTCCCCCTCATAAATTAGCACTTATACCAGTAGGAGAAGTGCTATAAAAACATTTCTTTTTCAATGTTGTTTCAGCAACTGCTGTAAGAATACAAAAACCTGAAAGTATTTATAAGTATGAGGTCTTTGTAGATTTAGAAATCTGATAAACAAGTCAGCTTGTAAAACTATACAGTACCAGCATGCAAATGGTATCACAGTGTTGTCTAGTGGTTTTTGTTCATACAATAAAATTGAGTATGAACAGCTATAAGTAAAAACATTAACCATTCTTGTATCATCCTGCTATATCATTTTCATCACTGACTTTTGCATATATCAGAAGTCATTTGTACTAAACATAAAACAAATACAATTCAAATCGCAGAGAAGTTCACCTTAAATGACCTATCAATATCAATATGTCTTCATGCTTCTTTGCAACTTTGAATCTAAACATATTTCTTTCAATATCTATCCTGCCTTGGATAAAACATATAAATCAATTAACTGTTTCTGTTTTCATATACATGCACAGACAAAATGATAACGTACTAGTCTTTCTAGTTCCTTGTGTTTGTACCAAAACGGTTTTAACACAATAATATTATCATGCATGTTCAAATTCGTCAACGAATAAGATAAGCATATAACATAACACTGGTTTACAGACATCTGGAAAGCAAACATAAGAAAAATACATTTTTCTTTGAGTCCAATAAACAGTTTCAATGAGTCCAATCAGTCTATGTTCACAATGCTTTGTGATTATTAAAGAAACCATCAAAGTTAAAAGTTCTGGTTTCCTTTCTCACATAGAATTCCAGTGAATTCACCAATGTTCAACTGTTCAAGAATGATGCTTCACTGTAAGTGTTCAACTGTTAGTGTTCAACTGTTCAAGAAATATGGTTCACACAAGGGTTGTTCACTTTTCCATGTGATTATATCAATTAGTTGCTCACTTCGGTCCAAATATCACACACGAGATAAAGCGTCCGCAATAACATTGTCCTTTCCTGGCACATGTAGAATGTCCAAGTTGTATTCTTGGAGCAGCAAACTCCATCGCTTTAGTCTTTGGTTCTTGTTTTTCATTCTGTTGAGGAATGTCAGGGGATTATGATCAGTTAATACCCTCACTGGATGTTGAGATCCACTGACATACACGTCGACATGTCGAAGTGCAAGTATCAAAGTCAATGTTTCTTTTTCCACAGTTTCTTTGAGAAGAATGATATGGGTCTGTCGATACCTTCAGCGTCTGCTCGAGTAAGAACTGCACCAGCACCCACATCACTCGCGTCCACCATCATGCTGAACGGCTGGTTGAAATCCGGAGCCATCAGTACCGGATTGGTAGATAAGAGGGCTTTCGCCTGGTTGAAAGCACTCTCGCAGTCGATTTTCTTTTTAACATTTTTCAGTTTTGTTGGGTTTGCACGATATGGTGCCTGTTTGATTGGGGTCGTATCTCCCACATCAACATCATGCTCAACAGCATCAGTACGAGAGGGAACATCAGCAAATAATTGTGGATATTTACTCAACAGCTCTTTCACATCGCTCCTCTCCTTCACATATAAGTGGGTTAGTTTGTTATCGATGTGTGCTAGAACCTCTGAATTTTTCAATTTCACACATGGATTCTCTCTCTCAATCTTGCACACTTCTTTCTCAACTTCACACTTTGAGTCACATTCAACAGCACTTAACACTGGTTGTGCTTTCTTCTCGTCATCTCTTCGGATATATGTCGTCGCAGCGCACATTATCGTCAATAAGTATTCATTACCTGCCTTTGTCTTTGGCAGAGGACCTACACCATCTACTATGATCCTAGAAAATGGCTCATCAAACGCCGGTATCGGCTTCAATGGTGCTGCCGGTATTTTCTGATTCGGTTTACCTACAACTTGACATGCGTGGCAACTTCTGCAAAAATTTGCAACATCTTTTTGCACACCTGGCCAAAAGAAATGAGAAAGAATTTTCTCCTGGGTTTTATGAACCCCTAAGTGACCTGCAAGTGGAGCTTCATGAGCAAGGCTAATTATGTCCTGCCTGTATGTACATGTAGAAGGGACTACAATTTGGTGGACTTCTTTCCACACCTCATCTGCAGGGACATCTGCTGGCCTCCACTTTCTCATTAGCACACCTGCTTTCTTGTAATGACAAACAGGCACAGTCAATGCCTCCTCCTCAGAAAAAGCTCTCTCATTCAAAGAACTCAGATGAGGATCTGTCTGTTGCTCCTTTAGCAACTCACTCTTGTTCAAAGATAGTGGTTCAGATTTTTCACTATTTCCTACACTATGATCCTTTCTTGCACTCTCATCCACATTGGAATCAGACTCATCTTCAACCAAACGACAAAAGAAAGAATCTCCTAAGTCAACATCTATCTCATTAGACTTCGTCTCTGACTCAACTTTCTTAGCCATTGAACGAGTTACAGCACATGCTGGGAACACTACGGGAAATTCTGCAACCAAATTATCTGTCTCAGAACTTTCACAAGGACTCGAACTTACTACTGGACATGACACGACTCTATCACCAGCGAGATCATTACCTAATATGATGGATACCCCTTCCACAGGAAGTGATGGTCTAACTGCCATCTTCACCATACCAGAAACAAGGTCTGACTTCAAGTCTACCACATGAAGGGGTGCCTCCACAAAGCCGTCTCCAATGCCTTTGAGCAAAACACTAGCACCAACAGAAGAACTACCACAAAAGGGCAACGCACTTTCCAAAATCAAGGACTGAGAAGCACCAGTATCCCGCAACACTTTCACTTTTCTTGCTACATCACTCTCTGGTATAGACACATATCCTACAGACACAAACGGTTCATACTCTTTCCGAATTTTTTCCATGTTTACTGGTACAATTCTACTTCGTGAGCTTGACACGGTTTGCACAAATGCATTAGGATGTGCACTAGATTCCTGTTTCTTAGCCTGAAGTGAAGGACACTTTGACTTTATGTGCCCATACTGTTTGCAAGCATAGCACATTCTTTCCTCTGTTACCTGTCCTTGCTGGGACTGCGGTTTTATTTCATCCTTTTCTTGTGATGAACTAGTTTTCTGGCTTTTGCTCCAGTTTCCATTTTTCTTAGGTTCTACATTCACTTTGTTTGAGATTTTGTGCGTGAGCACGTAATCATCCGCGATTCTTGCTGCCTCATCCAGCGAATCGACGCGCTGCTCCTCGAGATGTATACGAACATCCAGTTGCACGCTGCGCTTGAATTCCTCAAGTAGAAGAATTTCACGCAATTTATCATAATCATGATCTACATGGAGAGATGAGCTCCATCTGTCAAACAATTGTTCTTTTTGTCTTGAAAACTCCATATGAGTTTGCGATTCTTCCTTTCGCGCTCTGCGAAATCGCTGCCTGTACGCTTCGGGTACAAGTTCGTAAGCTTTTAGCACGCTCGATTTTACTTTATCGTAATCCGACACGTCGGCCATCGACATTGCTAAGTAGGCATCCCTAGCCTTACCGCTAAACTTACTCTGAATCAGGTGAGCCCACATTTCCCTAGGCCACCCCATGCTTTGAGCTAATTTCTCAAAGTGTGGAAAGTATTTTTCCACCCCTTCCTCTTCGAATGGAGGGACCATTCTGACATGCTTCGCAACGTCAAAATGCCTATCAGCATTTCTGCTCTCTTTTCTGTTTACGGCAACAAGTTTCTCTCTCTCCAACTCTACTCTCGCCCTTTCTAATTCTAGCTCCTTTATCCTCACTTCATCCGAAACTGAAGACCTACGCTGAGAATTTAATTCAGGAGACCGAGACCTAGACCCTGGAGGAGTCACAATGATACTACCTGCCGCCTCTGAAGACAATACCTCTTCAGCCACCAGAAACTCGACAATCCTATTCAAAATGTCCGACTTTAGCAAGTAACGTTTAATGCCAACAACCTCATAATGAGCTGCTACATCTAACAATTCAACTTTAGTCAACGAGCTTAACCGCTCCGCAGACGGATCCCTAACAAACTCCCCCAACGAGAATTCGCTAGCCATCATGCAAAAAACCTAGCCTCCTAAATAACCTAGAAAGAACTAGAGCCTGGCTGTTATAATCCCCAGCCAACCTGAAAACACCTAGAATTCTACAATATCCGAGAAATCTAGACAACCTGACTGTTATAACCCTCAGTCAAACCCTGCAAATCCATGCAGAAACATGAGAAGACAACAATGTTTTTCTCACCACACACACCACGAATGCTCGAACCTGAAACGGCTACCCCAGCGGTGCCCGACGATATCATCTTAACGAACCGACATCGACAACACACACACACAGTACACACCGAACAGTCCGCTCATAAGTAACGTGTATGAAACTCGTCGCACGCAATGTAATGCAACATGCTAGTTTGCCAGCGCGAATACGATCACGAAAATCACCTGAAAACCATACTTTTCACTTTATATACCTGGCCGAGCCCCCATTTGTTACGAGTGGTTTCCTCTACCCGTTGTCCCCAGGTCCTTTGTTCCACAACAACAGAATACACAACACAAAGTGGTTAGATTTCAAAGGCTGATCTTCATATTTGAGCTTCGTTCTTCAACTCCAAAACTAGACAAACTCGTCCTCAGACGGTTGGTACAAAGTATCTAGATTCGGTCGATACACCCATCACAAATGCTAGAGTTATAAATTAACCTTCAATCCCTTCTACATTTGTATATGTTACAGAAACTGAAAGTGATAATAAATTATAATTTGAATAATGCAATAAAAAATATTTGAAGGACATATTTATTTATAGTGAAAATTGATTGATTGGCAAGGAAGTAAGATATCACTCACACTTCATATAAAGACTGCGCTGACAAACGAACTGGGTAATGACTTTCACAGTATTCCTACAAGTTCCAAAATTACCTTTGGTGGTAGATGTACATGTAGATTGTAGATATGAAATTTCTAAATAAATTAGAAAATGTATGCTCATTTTTTAATCACATTAGGAGAAGCCTGACATTTCAGGTTTTAATTATCTGAAAAATATGAATATGGAGATGAAGGTCTACGTTGTTGGAGACATTTGTCTGCCTTTTTTATTTTTATATTTATTTTTGTATTTTTTTGATTTTTTTTTTCTTCACTTTATCAAATCTTGTAAATACATGTATGTGATTCTCATGGTTTGCTTTAATATAAACACAAATAAAAAAATAAAAAAACTCTTTTAAAAGTTCATGTCAACTGAATAGAATGTTATTGTGGTCAGCATTCTGAAAAATAATATTTAAAAAATTATCTTCAGCAGTTGTTAAACCACACAATAACATATTGATATGAATCATAGACTCTATACTAATACACGGCTGGATAATGCCAAGACATATATCTAAAATGTTTTTAACAAAATAAAGCAGATTTCAATGAAAGCACTTGTAAATTGAGACAAAAGTTGTGATTTTTGTTTAAATCTCAAAAATACAATATCAAATTTTGAGAGCTCAAAAAGACGTATTCTCATATTCAATTAATAATAATAATAATAATAATTGTAAATTTATAATGCGCAGTTTCTATATGTATATACTCAACTGCGCATGACATATTGGATATTATTATTACCCCGGCTTTAGCTGTGCTGCCATTATAGCGCTCTAGCATTTCAAGGAATAAATTCCTACCGGGTACCCATTTACTTCACCTGGGTGGAGTGTGGCAAATGTAGATCAATATCTTGCCAAAGGACATTAGTGCGGCGACGGGACTATGATTTTCCTCACTTTATTTATACTTCAAACTGTTCTCCTTCGATATCTTGCTGCCATGGGTGTCGATCCTTACGTAATACCTATTGTTCAGGGAGGGGGGGATGAATGAATAGATCATCACCCCCTGAACAATAGGTATCAATGACAGATCGACACCCATGCTTGCTGCCCAACTATTTGGATGGGGATCTGCAAAACCATGTTACTCGACCCCCTCCCAACATGCATAAAAAACAATGGGAAAATGTTATGAATAACAAGTACCTTCAAAAAGGATGTACACTGCAGTCAGAAAAATTATGAGCTTACACCCTGTACATGTAGATCTCTCACCATACATCTAAAATCTTTTCTACAAATACTTGATTATCTTAGTAGATATCTTGAGATGATATCATCCTTATCTTTATCAAGATCTATGAAGAAACTAAATGTGATATCCTGATCACACTGTGCAGATCATGACTCACTTCTTGAGCATTTTTTTCTCTCACTTTGACAGTGACTTTGTCACACAAAACTGAAGAGCTTCAGTTTATATTCAAATAAACATGTACATCCACCTGTGTATCATATAATGTGCCATTGGTGCATAAATGAATAATGATATAACTTTCATGAGCACATACCCAGGGGTCTTGTTAATTATTTTTGAAGGAGGTAATTTGAATTTTATAGGAGGTACCATCACTGCGAGGGAGCGAAGCGACCAAGCCCGAGGGAGCGAAGCGACCGAGGGGGGGAGGGTGTGGGAGGGGGGTGTCCCCCATCCCACGGTAGGGACCTTTTGGGATTTTCCACTTGAAATCGTGCAATCTGGTGCATACCTAAGAAGAAAATTTGTAATTATCTTTCTTACCTTGTATTACACATATATTGTAATAAACACACATATTGTTCATGTTTAATATTACATGAACAATCATTACTCATGAGAAAAGTTATTAAGTTGATAATTATTTATCACTTTGTACCATTACTTTGTAATTTTTAATTAAACTGAGATGATGCACCATACTCAATCTTTCTACATCATGATTTGTTGAATACATGTACAGTATTTAAATAATGGGCAGCAGAGGCTAGATTTTGATTTTTTTTTTACTTGTGACTTTTATTTGGCTCCCCATATGAATTCTCATTTAATTATTTTTTTTTGACATGAAATTATTGAATACATTTAAGAATTTACTTCAGTTCCTGTTCATTTTATAATGTTATATCACTGTTTTTCCTGACAAAGTGAAGACACTGTATATTTGTTTATTCAACTTTTTTAAGGAAATAAATGAAAATAAAATAAATGAATTAACCGATCGGAAGTTAGTTTTGAATATTCGCGGAGCGCGAGCCTGCATATATCATTCGAGCTAGCTGCGGGGGTCCGCCGGGGAGCGTTATTTTTTTATGCGGGGACGGCCGTGGCCGGCCTAAACTCAGCCGAGTTCAAAACTCTGTTGCCGATTTGCGCATCTCAGAATCTAAAGTACGTTGTCTCTAGACATTGCACGCACGTGTATAGGCCCCGGTTTCCGTGATCTTCAAATATCAAATCGGCAACGGATAGTTTGGTTACAGCGAGCTAGCTTCAGTTTTGTTATGATCAGTGTGTATATATTTTGTGCAGTGCATCGTCTTCTCGCGTGCACATCGGGATCGCAATGGGGTAGGGACGGGCGGGCTTGGCCGCCGCGCTGTGGGGGGAGAACTGCGATGTAACGTTAGATAGATAGGTCTAGGTAAGTACGGACGACGTCGCGTTCGTGATCGTAAGGGATTTCGTCGACTGCGGCCGTGTATGTGCGGCACTAATTATATCTTGGACGAAATTAAGGAAATTTTGGATTAGCATTGATTTAGATCTACTTTCTGTGATTTTTGCAAGGTTTATTATAGGAATTATAGCCGGTAAGAAACGAGTGAATAGGCGGCAAGTTTTACCGGTTACCGGCTTTAAACGACAGCCCTGCATACCCAATCTTCGTCTTAATGGGTTTACAATTTTGTTCAAATGACTAATACATGTATCTGCCCATGCACAGATTATAACTACGACGAAAGTGGCTCATTCAAGCTATACCTACACGTACATGTATGCTACAATCATGGCCTGTACAGTTGTGTATGTACATGTACAGTGTAAATAAAGACAATTATACGACTGCTAATGTGCCCCTGATGGCGTCTGTCCAGGGCAGCATCATTTGTTTTGTAAATAGATAGCAGGTCTTCCCTGGGACTATCAATGTCTATGGTTGGCTTGCAGCTCAGTAACCTAATAGACGACTACTTCCTGAACTAACAGTTGATCATACTTCATGGCAATGAGTGTTGTATGATGACTGAATGTATACATGTACAAAAAGATGGGACTACATCCCGATTTAGAAGTACAGATCATGTTCATGGCTTGCTTTTACAAGTAGCAGACATCTAGGCATATACATTCCTGTAGGGTCTATACATAATTTCTGGTATGTGGAGATCGAGATTGTAGGTCATGATAATAAACATAAAACAGGTTGAACAACACATGTATGCTTCTGTCACAACGGTCAGTTTCATACCTTGACATAATTTACTTCAACCCTGGACCCAAAAGAGCACTATCAAACACCTACACTGTAACCCTAACTCTAACCCTTACCCTAAGCCTCAACCCTATGTTTAAACCTAAACATACTTGCGACATTGAACCCTAACCCTATAACAACAACAAAAGAAAGTCTAGAACAATTGTGACCAAAACATCATGTTGCTTTTATGCAGAAAGCATTCTATTAATCAAGTCCAGAATCAGGGTGATGTTATTTTATTTTGACGATTTAATTATGATATCCCCTACAGGTGTCTACAGGTGTATCTCCTGCAAGCTGGAGATGGTGTGTTTTCCATGAATCCTTACGTATGCCTACATTGTAGCACCCGGCGTAAAAATTTGGGGATCACAACATCTTTGGATTGCAGCAAATAGATGGAGATCGCATTGCGCTGGTGGAGATATCGACCAGATTCTTGACTACTACGATCATAAACTACTACGATCAAAATAGCGATAGGTCTCTAGCTGAGTATCATGGAAATCTGTTGCCTTTTCATGCAGGATTGCATCATCAGCATGTATCACTCTCTGAATTAAAGAACAATATTTCCTCCAGTTGTGTCAGCTTTCAGTTGCAATTAAAAAATCAATAACAATAACAGAAGCAGAAAATCTATATTTTTTTCTATACAGCGAGTTCTGTGGCATAATTAGCTTTGTAGGTTGTATGAGTATAACAATGTGTACATGTACATGGGCCGAAAGTCTTGAACATCACGAGTATAATGATGAGAGTTACATGTACATGTACAGTGTATAGGTAGTCTTGAGTACATACACCTGTATGTATGCTCAAATTTACAGCTATATGAGCTGGAATATAAGCCCTGCAGATTCTCAAGATTGAAACTACTGTATATATTCTATTCAAATGCAAATTTTGGAAATGAAACAATGTATTATTTAATTGAAATATTAATTATATTAACTATAAATATTAACTATTAATGGCATCATCTATTCCATTCATCGTTGAGACAACCGGAATGCCATTCTCCATATTTCCTCATTAAAAGGGATGCCTGTAATATCAAAGCAACAATAAAAAATAAAAAATGTATTATTAGCTGGCTTATCAACAGGTAGCATCAGAGTCAGACTCATAATATGACCAACTACATAGTCACAAAGATAGCAAGATTCAAACTCAAAGCTTGAAAAGAGAAAGCACTTAGCAGTGGAGAGGAGAAAACTAGATTGAGAGAGAGAGAGAGACAGACAGACAAACAGAGAGAGTAAGAAACAGAAAAGGGGAGAAACAGAGAGAAGGGGAGAGAGATGGGAGATTGAGGGATTGAGAGATAATTATTACTGCAACAGGAGGCGCATAGAGGGGGTATGAATAATAAATTTACGCATTGTGTTGTGCTGAGCGCCTATCTGATAGCGACGGGTTGCGGAGAAAGTGTGAATATATCGTACGATGCCGACCACCTTGACATACTTGGCCCTGCAGAGTGAGAAATACACACTCTCCAGCAAAGAGCGAGGGGTTTTCAAACAGTTTCATGAACAGCTGTTTGACCTGTTGCAGAGTTGACTTTTTTCAGTTTTTATCAACTTTTATGTGAGAACAAAACATTGACAGCTGAATACATTCATGTTGGCCTACAATATATATACAAATGTTGCAATGAACCTTCCTTCCAAAACGACATACACAATTAAAACACCATTGACAGTTGGGAGTGTGGGACATTAGAGCGTGCATGTCACTGTCAGCACATAATCAGGAGATTTGTTTTTATTTCATATTTTGCACACTGCGCATGGGGAAAAATTGCTTTTATACCGGTATGTACAGTACGTACATGTACAGCATATTGAAAGTCATTTTCCATTAGGTTTGTAATAAGAAATTTTGGCAGCCATTCTGTTTTTCATCGTACATGTATGTACATGTAGACTAAACTTTCACAATATCTGTCGAAGAGTAACTGAAATCAATAACTTAAAGAAAGAAAACAAACTACACAGTGTGTCAGTAATTCCTTATGAAGTTCTAATGAAAAAGCTCTGTTTAACTATTAAAATCATAATAGCAGAATAGCAGATGTATCAATGCATGTATGAAATTCAAATATTTGTATTGCAATATCTAAGAAAAAGCAATTGTTTTTTCATCTAAATGGGGAAGACATACATGTACCTGTACCATCGCAGAAATTGCTGCATTGCAAATTGCTCTTTAATTTTCTGTTGAATAAACAGTTTTATCCGGAGACCAGAGTACTTTCCAACATGCATTCCAACAGACCCTCCCTCCCCGACGAAGACGACATTAATTTAGACAAGCAGCATGTAGGGACATCACACGGATCATTAACTCTCATCATCTTTAGAAATTTGTCCCATCTAAAACCACTGATGTCTTCCCAAGCCACTCTAATTACACTAATGAACAATTTGAGATGGGTCAAAGCCTTCTACTAACGTTCTATATCCCAGTCTAGGCAGACCTTTCAGGATGATAGTCTGCTCGTGTTGTAATGAGCATATTTTCAAAATGATCTACTAAAAGTTCAAGACATTTTGCATCAGAATACATGTATATAACCTTTTTGTGTTGTTCTAGCCATCTTTCTAAAAATAGAGTATCGATCATTGGTGTAAAAATGCATTTATTATCAATTGCTCATCTACAATGTACACTGCATAAAACCTTTAAAAAAAAATGTTTTTGAAGTCCCATCATTTAATTACACCAAAACATCACAGCCCTGGTAAACCCTGATTTTGGGGGTCACTAGTGCACACAACATTTGATCTCTACCTAACACGCAGGGTGCAGAATTTGGAAGGATGTGACTAATGTAACATTTCTTGTTGGGCAACTTCATTTTCATATTGGTCCCACATCCCATTGGTTCAGTAAAAAGAAATACAAGTACATGTACCAATAGATAACAACAAAGTGCCCTAACACAGGGCTCGATACAGGCCCCCTGTATAATGTAGGCACCCAAAATCTGGACCCCAAATATTTTTATTTTTTTTACAAACGGACTTCAAACGTTAAATTCAGACCCTCTTCCAATAAACTGTACATGGGTATGTGCATTGTAGCTTGGATCCCTGCATAACATGTATAGGCCTAAACATCACAATAATCACATAATGGACATGTGCATTTTAGGAGAATGATGAATGATACTAGGGCCTATGCAATAATTTGTCTACCATCTCCTCCCCCTCCCACTCCTGAAGCGACATGACTATGACCTACATGTAGACAGTACAACCCACCATCTGGAAGTCATGGAAGACTGCTTTTCATACGTGCACCACCTACAACATGTCCCATTCTCAACAGGAATTCTCATCATGATGCCATCATCATCTTGTTGGCATAGCGATCTATCGTTCAGCATCAACTATTACAGCCAGGAAGATCAATCCCACATTCTAGCACGCACCCAGGAGATCTGTATGTGACATTGGCATCAACACCGAACATACTTCATCCTTTTAACATCAAAGGAACGGGTTAACCTGGTATAGACTTCAACTGATCTCCGAGATCAGCTTCGATCATGAGATGATGATTGACGGTGATTAATGGAAAAGAAAGTTAGAATCCCTGAGTAATGCTTTGGAGACACAATTGTGATTGTTAGAGATTGTTCAGGTTTTGCATTTTGCATAAAACTCATCTCAACTGTTGAGGGGGGGGGGGGGGGGGATGGGAAGGTGATAGCAATATGATTACAGTCACAGCTTTTTACAGTACCCTTCATTTGGTAAACAAAATCCAAAAAATAAACTATTTGCAACTTTTGGGAATTATGTACATGTGAAAAAGTCACACAATCATATTATATCTAGGTTATCTTCTTTTTTTTTGGATAAAAAAATACATCACTCTCCTTTTGATAACTGTACCTTTAAAAAATGTATTGTTTACCCTTAAAAAAGTAGAAGTGCCCAGTTGTTATATACTGCAAATTTATGAAAATATCAAAATTGTATCCATATATAATAAAGCATGATAACTGAATCTAATAATTTACCTTTTTATTGCATCAAATTATTGATTTTCAGCAAAATTGGATAAACAGTTGCTACTTGTAGCTAGAAATCAAAGTTATCAAACCAGAGAGATCTTAACGCATGCATACATGTACATATCACGGCACTACACGCATCAGGCAGGAAATAATATGGACATGCCGGTATGACACATACACTTCCTCTAAAAATGCCTTTTCGCTAAGATCCGGAACAGACCCTAAAAATGACTTTCACTTTATAAGGGGATGGAATGCAACATTTAGACCTGGCCTTTTTTTTCAATGGAAAATAAAATCAGAAGTCAATTGCACCTACATGTATGAGCCCCCAGATTTCAATCAGGACCCTTCATATTAAAATACGGATTCTCCTCCACCCCATCTCCCCAAAAAGGTCTTTCTAATTGTTCGCTTTATAGAAAAACATTTTATTGTAAAGCCAGAAACTGCATGAAATGTACATGCATGAAATTTCAGTGGTCCAGATTCACAAAATTTCATAACATTATACCTTTTAAAATGCATGGTGAAAGTTTCTTACCACGGAAATCCTGTTGTTAACAATTTGTGAAGTTTCTGATTTTACATTCGTGGGAAGCTCCAATTTAGAACCTCAAAAATGAATTCCTTTTGTTTTGTTTCAATGTCATAAAAACTCCCAAAGTCCATTAAAGAAGAGAACCGAAGTTTCATTTTTTTGGTGAAATTTTGTGTGTTAAAAATAAGACAAATTATACCCCAAGTTCATAGAAATCACAAGTGAAAGTAAAAAAACTGTTATTTGTTGAACCTTGAAAGAATTAAAAAATTTACATGACATAGCACTGACAGGAAGGATATAAACTCAATTCAGTGAGTTTGCTATGAAATGCATTGTACAGTACATGCCTTTTGCCATCCTATTGTAAAGTACAGTACAGGTGTGTTCCATGATAAATCAACAACAGTGAAGTCCAGATGATTTAATGATGGAAAACTCATCCTAAATACAGATACAAATTTTCCAACAGCGAGCTGGGAAGTCAGAGCTTTTGGGAAGAATTTTGTCTTCTTCCTAAAGTGAGAGAGAGAGCTGGAAGGATGCATCATATCAGGCTTTGTGATTTTTCAATGCACTCTCATTCCCTGGCGCACACAATAGTACATGTGAGCTATTGAAAAAAAAACATTTTTATAAAAACCTTGTACATGTATCTCAAAGAGATACAAAACTAATCAACTCTCTAAAACATAAAAATATTTGGAAGAAAAAAAAGATTTTTTGAAAATCTTACCTTCCTGATTGACACTCTGCATGAACATGGTTCCAGGATTCCTGTGTTAGCGTTAGCACTCATTCGGCAGTTGAAGCTAAACTTGCTTCCCCAATGGACAACATGGTCTTGAATTTCTTCCCTGCAAAATAAAAATAATTTTTGTTAGTTAGTTTTGCTAGTTAGATATTAAAGATAGATAATAATAAAACAGAATTCTAAAGGGCATGGAATCATACATGGATGTAGAGATGTACTGGTTTAATTGGTTTGTGCACTTGAGAGGAGATCTGATGCAAAGGTGAAGGGTTCAATGCCCCAGCACAACACTAACATCCTTTGGCAGATCGTTAATCTACATGTACAATGTACAATTGCCACTCTTAACCAAGGTATAGAAAATAGGTACATGTACCTGGTAGGATATATTCATACTTTATTATTCTCAGAACTAATTTCTGAATACCTGCACATGCAAAATTTGTTTTACTGCCTTTTGCTGTGCAAAAATGAAGAGTTCAAAAAATGGAGAATGCAACATTCTAGAATCCTGAATTAATTTACTTTAAAACAGGTGAATAAATCCATCTACAATAAGCTAAATGTAGGTCTATTTGATACCAGGAGTTCATGCGCTATCCATTCCACAGATGATTCTAAAATACACACATCAATATCCATTAAGATCACCACAATTTAGCACTGATCCACCTTTCTGTAGTCTGCAGACCCCCCCCCCCCCCTGCCCCAAAACAAAAACCATTTTACAGATGTATCTTTACATTACTTGTATGACCAATAAGCCCAACCCCAAGCCCCCCCCCCCCCCCTCTCTCTCCCTCTCCCCCCCCCCCCCTCTCTCTCTCTTTCATCTCCCTCTCAATTTTTCCATCCCTCCCTGAGACCCTGATCCTTGATTCTGCGACAGTAATTCCCAATTTGTCATTAAAATCATCCACTTCTCCTCCTGTCACTAAATTTCATCACCAAAATCACATTCCTCAAGGCACAGGTACATGTTATTCTGTAGAATACCCCTCCATGCATTGTTTCTACTAATAAGCAATATATATTCATTAAATTCATTTCAAGCCCAAATTGAGTTAGAATCCAATTTGGTTGAAATCAAACGACAAGAGGGGGAAGTCCTTGCTACATTTTGTCATAAATGGATATTACATATCAATTTTTAATTGCAGCTATTGTAAACACTGAATAATACAGTACATTATACAGACATTGTTTCTCATTGGGGGACCGGGGGAAGGGCATTTATCAATCAGATTTTATTATCAGATATCTGAATCCAATTCTTGATGTTCATATGTGTGAATAGATGAACTGCTTTGGAGAAGAAAGAAGAAATTTACGTTTGTTGTCTCCAATCAGGAATGAGATAACTTTCAAAGAGTCAAATTCAAATCATTTTGGGAAAAAACAACATTTGTAATCAATGAACATCGAGTCTCAGCAAGAGATTTTTCATTATGATCAAGATGACATTTAAAAAAATTCCATCTACAAATCCCTAGATCTTTTCATCTATTATTGGAAAGCTGTTCTATGTTTATTTTCTACAAAAATACAGTAACATTGGCAAAATTAATGATGAAATAAATGACAATTTTAATAAGCAAACTGAGAATTTTTGTCATTAGTGAAACAGGCAAGTGATCTTTTATTGATTTTAATTTGTAAAATGAGCTCTATATTTGTTTATAACTTGCACCAGGGTTGCTAATTATAGTTGTGCAAAAGGTTTCCGTGCAGCTCTGATTCTGAAGGTTACATGTAAATACATGTACAGTACACGTAGATGGCTTGTGTATTGATCAGACCATATGATTAAAATACATACTGTAGGGCTGGTCATTTTAATACCAATTTTATATTGTGATGTATACATGTACATGTATTGCCATTGATACAATTGAATTTAGTCCTTTTTGTAGTAGAATATCCCAAATTTCTCTGCATTATAATATTAAATATGTTCACATTGAAAACAGCTGATAAACAAACCAATTGTGAATGCTTATTGTACAGTACATGTAGGGCCTTTATTTGTTGTGAAAGTGCACCATGTAGGGTATGAACGTCAGACTAGCCTAAAGATGAGCACCCTCCCAGCAAGTGGGATTATCATTCAATACTACACTAATGAGAGGAATTAAGGCAGCCCGTTTACATCTACGGCCCAAGAGCAAGTGGATGGGCGTATCAAGCACATCCTAAATGGGAAAAGTACAATGCAAATCTTGCGGTTGTGCCTTTTTTGTATACCGGTAGATCTATGCATAATTGCCATGATGGTAAAAAGTACAGCCTTCAGGCGAGGGTGTGCATTATATATGTACAGGCCTACCATGCAACTTGGATATTGTGTTAGACATTCAAGCTTCACAAATTATAATTTTCTCTTTTCATTATTTAAGAGGAAGAGGAATCTGATTATTTTTGTTTAAAGAAATCTAATGTAGGGCGGGGGGGGGGGGGGGGAGTAAAAAGAAGACGAAACATGATCGTATAAAAACAAAATCCAATTCGTTTACAGATGATACGTGGACTTCAAATTTCACACATTCTGATAACGAAAAGAGTAATTTCATAGGCGCAGGGCTTAAATTAATCCAAGGCCACCAAGGCCATGGCCTCAATGCCCCTCTCATTGGCCTTGGAGATTTTTTTTGTGCCCTTTCCAATTCTTCCTATTTATGCGGTAATATAAGAAATTTAAGGCCTGTAGGCGTCATATGACCCTTAAGTCTACCCCCCCCCCCCCCAAACCCAACCCCCAAAAGAAAGGAGAAAATATTAGCTGTTCACTCAACACTGTACATGTACATTGAAACAGTGACAGATATTGCTTTGAATCGCAGTCACTTTCAATGCCTTTCACAGCATGGGGTCCCAAATTAATAACCCATCATCATCATCACCAGCTCTGCATAGCATTAGTGTGCATTTCAACACCTCCCCACCCCTTGTACTACACACAGGTGTTAACCTGAGCAGGGCATGGGATGCCTGTGGGAATACTGTTCCATGTCCAACACTGTTATCATACATGTATGTAAGGCCTACATGTACATGCATACTGCACTACTGTTTAAGGAGTCTGATGCCTTCGTGTGACATCTGTGGAAACACTTTACAGTTGACAGAGTTCAAATGCAGAAAGCTATATCAATCAGAGCTGATTGATGTTAATTACAATGTGCATACAAATGTCTTGAAAATACAGTACAGACAAGATGTTTCCAGTTTCCTACAGTACAGTATAACTATTTATGAATCCTTGTTCTATTCAGGAGTCAGGATGGTCTCACATTGTTTGTTATCTAATGGTATTACGATAGCATCCAAATGGTGAGGTACTGGGTTGGTTGATGTACAGTGTACATGTACATGTAGTCGTGTACACGATACATACAGTAACTTGACAGCATTTACTGTATATGAGCCTTCTCAAAAGTTGATACCCGGTACTTGATAGACAGACCTGTATGGGTTATGTATGTTGGACGTGATATCCAACATACAAAGGGTGCGTTTATCTTGTCTTGCCACAGATATGAATATATCGAACCCCACTATACGAACGTGATTTCCGGGATGTTGCATTTATCGTCTCTTCACGATTCAAAATAAAGGCCTTGTCTCTGCGCAGCTGCTTTGCGCCGTTTGACCCGGGAAGCAGATTAGCATGGGAAGGTTTGATTTGTTTGTGGGGTTCAAAACAGCTTTGCGTTTATAATGTCTCAGAAATGTGATTCTGGCTGTATGTCACATTCAAAATGCACTTTTTTCGGCGTCACAATATGCCAATAAAGACGTTTGAAAAAGGCTTTGCGTTTATCGCCTTAAAAATTTGACTGAAAGACGTTTGAAAACGCTTATTCTAGGCAAAAAATTGGACGATAAACGCAAGCAAAGAGTGACCAGACTGTCAATATTTTAAGTGATTGTCCTGTACATGTATTTCAATCAATTAAGGTGTCAATCGGAAGGGGGCAAGGGGTGACTGTCCCCCCACATTTGGGAAATAAAATGAACATCCCCCCCCCTCTCGATACGAGCTTGATGCCCCTATAAGTTTGGGCCAACATCTTTGAATCCTATCCTTGTAATAGGTTGGGGCGATTGAAAATGCTCAGTTGTGGATGAAATAGATGACAGAGCACTTCCACCATCACTTTGTAATGATGTTGGTAAAATAATGATTTGTCCTTGATGACAGAGATGTCAGGAAATGCAATTAATCCAACTTAAATTACTGCTCATTACTTTCTTATAGGTGTAAGTATGCGATTCATTTTTTTTTTCACAATAAAACTTTCAGAAAAACTGAGCAAGCTCTTGATGGTATTGGTATTGGTATCAGAAATATAAGTTTGAAATTTTAAACAGACATGGGAATGATGAAGTGATCTGAAGTGAATGAACTCTGGTGTTGTCAGTGAATAGCTTGTTTGCTCCTGACGTTACATTAAACATTGTAGATACGTCTTTTGGCATGAGCAATGTATCTTATTTTTTGTTAGATCTCGTTCCAGAACATTTTTCCGTTTTCTAAGCAAGAATTAATCTGCTGGCATTGACTCTAATTAGACACTTAACCACAATTTGTAAACTTTATCCTTGAGCAGAGCCTACTGTACGTGTAGATGTAGCTAAGCCAGTCTCTGGCTACATTAAGTCTGGAGCAGCTAAACTACAGAACTACAGATTCTAAGCCGACAAAATAGTCATACAGCGCAGACCATATTTAATACGCACAGCTACTGTGTCAAGCCAAGGGTTTGTGCAAGCCTATTAAACCCACAGGGCGATTTCATTCATCCTAAAGTATAATCAATTGTTGACTTCTAATTGAATGACCTCTACCATAGACACTGTAACACAATAACATTAACAGACAATTTGTCTGATTGACCTCCAATTAATAGGACGCAGGTACCTGTTGTAGAATGAACTTCACTGATCATTTCCGATACAAAACAGGAATTAGCACTGTTTAGCAGGAATATGTCTGGTCAGCTCTTCTACACAATACACTGTACTTTCATCTTGTGCAATTAAAACAGGTTTTCGATAGCATTGAATACACATAGAATTTCAAAGAACTTGGGTTCTGCAATGAAACTTCATTTCAAGAGAACCAACATTTGTACATGTATACACTGTAGTTACATGCATATTTAATATAGCAGTTCTGATTGACATGTACATGTACTTCTGAATTGGTATATAGGCTACATGTAGTTCTGGGTTGTACCTGGTTTAGAACAGCAAAATGTAAACAAAGTTCTGAAAACTTGCTGAAAATCCCATATATGTACCTGTACGTAATTTACATTGTATAATAAAGGGATACAATAAAGGGTACCCCCCCCCTACCAATCACATGTTGTTAAAATGTACAATGTATGCTTTCATGTTTTGTCCAAGCTTTAGACATGTCCAGCACCATGGTATCCTAGCAACTGTTGACATTGGATGTGATCAATGTGTTTGACAAAGAGACATGCAAGCCGTCTGTGTTTAATGAGGGAATGTAAATCAATACAGTGATTGTACTAAAACACCAAAACACTGTCTTGTGGTCTCTATGATCAAGGTTGTCTTCTACCAGTAAACCAAACTACACATGTACTTTATACCACACAACAACACGCAAGCAAAAACAAAGTAATGATCAAATAACAAATACTGGTACAGGCCAATTTAACTCTGCCTATTCAAAAAGAGCTTTTTACAAAATAGAAAGGGAGCCAAACTCCCCACATTTTCTAATAGGAAAAGCTGCAATATTATACCCCACAGATGTAGAAAGCAAATTTACAAATGGTTCATGAGAAAATAACAGGCCCAAATTGTTATATAATGTCACTTTTAGGCAATTTTATGGAGTGACACATGCCTCCAAATTTACTAATAATTTCAGTTTCAATGATTCAGAGACAGCATGTACAGTACAGAAGAATGGGAAAGTCTGATGTCATGCAGTGAATGAAATTTTCAGCAGCGCTTGTGACTGATAAATTACACTGTAGATAGAACAATTACTTTCTAGGAACGATGAGCTTACTCAGTTTTATTATCTTTGTTAATTCAAAGTTTCAAACTGAAATGTACATGTACATGTAAATATCAGGCATTCCAGAACTATTTTATTTTACAGATTTCCTTTTGTAGATAGTAAAAGCCTCTTATATAATGGGTGACACACTTTCAATTGAATAACGAGAGTGAGAGTCTGACTGGACACTTCAAATTCCAGCTGACGTGTACATGCAATGCGTAGTATGCAAAAAGTGGTAGAATACCAGTAATTGCCTTTGCCCTTGAAATCTGTGACATTCCTGAAAACTCTTCACATTCAAAAATTTCCATAGATTCATAGCATTTTATGAATTTTATGAATTGTATGGGTGAAAGAACATGTGTAATATCTGGAAACTACATTTGTATACAAGAAATGACAAGTAACTCTGAGTACCGGTATTAAGTGTTGTCGATCTTGTTCACTGTCCAAAATTCCAGACCCACACAATGTTCCAGACTTTCTCAAGCCTTTTGTTTGTACTTTTGTATGGGTATAATCTAGACACTACAGAAGGACTAAATGCTGATGTCATGTCCATTGTCCACCCACTTGAGCAAATTTTTTAACAAAAGGGCACTTGACAGTTCTAAAGTAGTCAAGGAAATGACAATTCAATTCTGGTTGAGGACATTTCTAGTACATGGTGTTAAACCCTAGATGATCTCATAAAAGGGGATATTCGGTTGAAGTTCACTTCAAACACAATTTTCCTTTTGTACACATCTAAGGTGACACTGATAAAATGAAAAGGATTCAAATTTCGACATATTTTGTCTATATAACAATCTACAACTTTGACCTGTCATCTAGTAAAATGTGAAGTCATTCTTTATTTTAGCATTCTGTATGTTATTGATGACATAGCAAGCACACATACTACTGTAGGTACATGTACATGTGCCAAGTAGGGTTTCGTGATCTAGACATGTACATGTACACTGTACATGTAATCTACACTATGACTTGGAGATATCTATCAAACAGCAACAATAGACAAAATCCCATGGCAACAACAACAAAACAAAATACACACACAAAAAGACATCTACAGACGATATCCTTCCATTTCAATGGAAGCAAAACCTAAGTAATTGCTATCAATCTATAAAAGCGCAATTGAGGGATATCTGGTTCTATGCAGATCTATCTATGCCTATTTGAACAGGAATAAATAACTTGCTCTGCAAGAGACACAATGGGAGCTGATCGATAAAAGTTCAACAAACTTTCCAGCTTGAAGCAGTCATTCATGCATCTCATGGAAGTTACAATAGTCAATACAAAGCCAGTGCAATGACTTACATGTACAAGTCACAAAAATCGTTAGCTCTGTGTTCTTTAATGTAGGACAACAACGAGGCAAGTGCATGCAAATGTAAATTATGTATTCAATATTACAAAGTGATTTGGTAAAGTCGAAAAACCTTTTTCGGTAGCACAGTGGTTTACACAAAAAATTAATGATAATTAGTCTGTGCCACCAGACTACTCGTTGCCATGGAATTCATTCTTTATATTATAATAGAAAGGCCTTTACAATGAAAAGTTCTCCAATTCAATGGCCCTCCATGGCGCAAGGATTAGTACCCCCACATACATTCCAAACATGATTTACACCATTGTCAGTTTCGTTCCAAGGTGGCAGGTTCATCATAACACTTGTACATGTAGCCAAGTTGTAGGGAAACACCCTACATGTATGTTTGAAGTGCAATTATCACATCCACAATAGAGTCTGGCTTGGATCAAACTGAAAAGGGTGAGGTCTGTATTATGGTTACAGTCATTTTCATGAAGACAACAAAATAAAGAGCTTGGAAGAAAAGAGCCACTAACAACAAACTAAAGCCCTACATGCATAATATCAATGACATTTCTCTGAGAAATAGCTTTCAATTATGTCTTTTTAAAGATAAAGATCAGTTCTGGTCATGCGATTGCATTGTGAAAGAAACGTTGTGGAATCGATCAGAAAAGGTAGTATTGGTGTGTACTGCAAGGTTCTGGAATCATCAAAATGATAAGAAATTTGGCCCAGTCTTGGTAAAGTTACAAGCACCATATATGAGACTACGCACACGTTATATCTATCAGGTTCAAATAAATATACTAATTTACCAAATATATCAATAAGTAGGCGGCCTCTCTGCAAAATTTGTATCATCACGTATTAGTCAAAACATATTCTTTCACATGATTGGTAATATAAAGCGCTTCCATTTCATTTTTTGAGAGGGGGGCGTTTCCAAAACTTGTCTTTACCTTTAAAATGAGAGATTGTTTGTGTTCCCAGGGCATGACTTCCTCAGGATCACTTTAATGGATTAAGCCATGATTAGCTTGCCATTCTTTCTTAATCCCCCTTAATCCTATCAGGAACAGGATTAAAAAAGTGTGGCTTCCTTTGTGAATTGTCTCAACTTTGTCAATGGTTATTGATTTTCCACAAGATGTGAACCATAGCAAGGAGGCAGCTGGAGGCTACAGTACATGTACCGTACATGTACCAGACTCTAGACCTGTATGTTGACATACAGTACGTTTACATGGCATAACTGTACATAAATGTAAATAAATAAAGTTCTAGTCATAAAAGACGTGTATTCCATGTATGTTTCTTGTACTTTCGTTCAATACAATCATTTTTAAATGATTCATTCAGTTACATGTACATGTATATGAATTATAATTAAAAGAACTGAATCCAGTGCAATTTGGTGCATTTAAAACCAACACCAATAGCCTATTTTAGCAGTACATTGAAATTCAAGCTTTATATGATTGCTAACCTGATACCAGTAATACACAGCGGGTCAAAAGGAAAGGTGAAGGGGAGGAGGTAACTAAAGTTATATTCCTTCTACATTGTATATAAAACACTACAATAACAAACAGCTTAAAAATTGTATGAAAAGGGACATAAAATCAACAATGATGATTTATTTAAGAACCATCCAATTACAAACTCTAACTAAAATTCATCATTTTTAAGTCATTTGGATTTTGGAGTTCTTCTTTTTTTCTTTTTCTTCATTTATAAAACTGTAAATCAAATGATATGCCAAAATGCGAGCTTTTTGTGAATTTACCTGCACAATGTACCTACATGTACATGTGTACTGTACAATGTACATGTAGATGCATGCCTACAAATAGTACAATTTACAGTACATGTAATGAACATGCACAGAACATGGGTATTCTTTACAGAAAAGCTATTACTGGACACCACTCAAGTGACAAAAGAAAAGCAGTATTTGCTTCAAGCAAACTCAGGTACCCCACCTGGTTCTCCATTATTAGTCCCATTAACTGAAAGAGCCGTTAGTGTATGGCCCGCGGCAATGTACAGTGTATGCTGATTTAGAGGTGAAAAGGGTAACTTCTCTCTAAAGACCAACAGTGAAGGGCTTGCGTCAATCAGGTCTAAAATGATCCATTGAGGCAAGGTGCGGTATGCAAATAAAGCAATTCCTTTGTTTATTTTTCCCACTGCATGTGATCTCCTGAAATTAAAGTCTAAAATGAAGTTCTGCCATTGTAAGTCAGATGTAAATTGTCCCTCTTTTATTTGCAGAAAAGTATAATGTCTGCCTACAGTATTTTGCAAATTTCAAATAATTCACCAAAATTGGTTATAAAAAACAATGCTGACCATACATGTACATGTAGGACATTGTATAATATAATAAAACATGATCTGCATTCTGCATATATATTTTGTACAATATTTTGGTACAGTAAATATACATTGATGCTATTGCAACCATACTTTTTTTGTGGGGAGGGGGGGGGGAGCAGTTTAAAATGCAAGTTTTCTTCAATTTTTTAGCCAGCTCTGTAAATAATCAGGGACATCCTCCAGAAAACAAGAGACGTGGCATGGGAACAAAGAAGTTTAACAAATTATTTATAGAGGAAACCTGAGCTCAAGTGTTTCAGTACCTGTTTGTGTTTACAACCTTAGAAGGTTAGACCTGGGCATAATTAGATACGGTACTTGGTAAATATGTACATGTAGTGCTTTATGCACTTGGAATACACTGTACATGAAAAAAATTGTGATAAAAAGGAAAGATTTATTTAATCAAAGCTTTAAAATCAAGTCCACAAACAAGCCTGTCAACTTATTGTTGAGACAGCTGTTACAGTCACCACAGCTCTGGTAATGTGTACAGTATGTCTAGAGTATATTGATTGGTACATGTACAGTGTACATTAGGTACCATCACATGCCAGATCCTATATTAAAGGCATGCACATATTCTCCATCTACACTGTAGGTATCTTTCAGACAACCTCAATAATTGCAGTAATGGTAGACTGTGTAGTTCCCTGTGAATCGTGACCACTTTTGACTATTTATCATTTCAAGGCGTTCAAAGTTTCATGGAGTGATATGCTCCTGAAACTTTGTATAAAAAGAGCCTGCAAACATACATCTGAATAATGTACAGTGTTACCTACAAATAAAATTTGAAATAAACACCTACCAATCTACAGTACATCTAAAATATTCTCATTACCTTGCTAAACTATGCAAAATGCCAGCCATAACACTAAATTTTGTTGGCCTGAAAGGGATGTCTTAAAGTACAGTAGAGATGTGTGTTTAAGAATCTTGTTACTGGTGCACTTGAAATCGACATCAAGGTTTGTTTTTGATGAGTAAACGATATCTCTAACCAGGAAACAGTAGCTTCTGCTTGTTTCTAGCAGCTGATTATTTGGAAATGATTCAAATGACTGAGAAGCTGTCATCCTAAACCAAACAAATATGTCTAGAATGTTTGGCTGTCACACGGCCCAACAGTCAAATGACCTGGCCTGGAACTATGGCCATGACACGTAAGAATGGCCAGAGAGTGTGGACGCCCTACATACATTGTACATGTACAGTGTGTAGCTTCGATTGTAAACCAAATATCCTGTGAATGTACAGTCCCCAAGGGATGATGCTCAATTGATGGAGCACCTGAAGTTGAACTAACAAGTACATTACTGTACAGTAGATTACGCAATAACTATTTAATTGGCATGTACTGTGCACAGGACTGCAACCTTCATGTACAATGTACAGAACATGTACACATGTACCCTAAGTTCCCAACAATCAGACATTTACATGTAATGTAGATGTAGGCATTGCATTTAACATGCAAGCTACATTTGTATTATATAGAGTACTTGACAAAGTATGCTCAACTGATATGAAGCCACTGTGTTCACAATAAGGTGAGCCATTTGTCCAAGCCATCATTGCACTAATTACGGTACAAACAAAATATCACCATCTTCTTCATTTTTGTTTTGTTAATTTTGCAGTTAGTCAGAAATTTTGCTATAAGATTTTCCTCTATTTATGTGAAAATATAACATAAAGGATACCTGATTTTGTCCATTTTTCCTACAACAATAAGCCTGTCTTTTCAAGTGCAGTAGGCCTACATGTAGTATTTATTTTCACTAAATTATTTTAATTTTGAATGAGTTAAGCTCCACTCTCTCTGCAAGAGATGGTTTAGAGGCACATTAATGATTATCCCAAAACATTCCAAATAGGAAGGGGTGAGCTCTTGGAGCCTATAATATAAAGTATAAACCATTAAACTAGGCTATACAACATGAGGCAAATTAAGAAATCCACCTCCTATTATATTACATGCATTTGCTGCAAACATATGGGCCTACAGTTGTAAATGTACAGTTCATGTAAACTCGGCCATACATACTGTACAGTTTGTACATGTATATATTTGTCTAAAAAAATAAGTTGCTATTCGTTCCCAAACAAGCGTGTAAATAAATAGCATCTATTCTAAGGGCTCAGGAAGTGATGTGTTAAAAGTGATATCCTTGAACTAGTCACACTCAGCTCACTGCGCCAGGCTTCTAGCTACCTGTACAGTTGTAGCTAGCTCGCTACCCAGTGTACCCACGCCTCTCAAGCAAAGTTCAGGGGACGGACGCACTCCCAGCTGGGACTGCTGAAATGACATTGCCCTTGTTGGTGGTTGGTACCCAAGCTAGAGTTTCTATCTAGGCCAGTCATCATTAGCTCGAGATTGCCAAATAGCCCGCTATTTCTGATTTGGGAAATAAGCCATAAGTTACAAATCACGTCTTCGTCAGCTCGAGACTCCACCTCAAAACTCGAATAAGCGGGGGGGGGGGGGGGGGGGGGGGGGGGGGGGCTTTTGTTTTTTGTTTTATAAAGGTTAACTTTACGTTATTATCCTATTTTTTTATTGTTTTGGGGGGCTGGGGGGGGGGGCCCGGGCCAGAAAAATCGCTACGTGGAACCGCCCCTGACTTCAGGTATTTTGTGCAATGAAATTCAATATTTGGGGTTTTATCATTTTAAATGGCCAGTTACATTCATTCACTCCTTCTTTATAAACACTTTTATGCAAGGGTCACTCTGTGGCCTGGACCCACCCTCCTCAGGTCATCACCTTTCTTCACCTGAGCCAATTATTTGTAACCTCAGGGTTTCACCATCACTTCATGTGCTTTACAAAAAACAAAGGCAAAGCATCACTCTTATCAGCAAATGTGTTAGTCCAGGCTTCACCCTTTGAATTATTTGCATAGGTGATGCTTCACTTTTTTCAGTTTTCCATAGGTGAGGCTTCACTTTTGTAAGTTTTCGGCCGGTCTGAAGCTTCACCACTGTTTCACCATACTGGCCATTTGCATAGTTCAAGCTTCACCACTGTTTCATTTTAGTATACAGTGCATATCCGCAGAATTCGTAAGGCTTCGACTCGAGCGCACGGCACTGCTGTGGCGTAATACCTTTGTGGAATACGTCAACATTGAAATCTCGCGAAAATATAGGCTAAGTTTTATGCACAGATTTCGTTAATAATCAATCGTAAAACAGGGTCGGAGTAGTACCGTCTCAAAATGATCGGAAAACTCTGAACTTTCTATTTTTTTTCAACTCACCTCGCAAAAACTTGGGGCCAAAACTTGGCACGATCTGCGCTGCGCATGCTGGGTACAATACCGACAGCTCGTAGGCTACTAGTCTCGTTTCCAGACTTGAGGCTGGCCTTTCAGGCACGTATACTGCGAATACTCACGCAACTAGTTATGTGTAGGAGACTAGTAGACTACTCGAAAACGATCTCGTGAAATCTCGAAATCAGTTTCGCTGGAGAAAAGTTCGGTGACCTCAGGACGATCACTCTGCGAGTGCATGAGTGACCGGAATAAAAATTAAATAGTTGTTTTGAAACGCACGATTTCGACATGATTTCGACATATTTTCGACGCGACCGGTAGTGGCTTCGATGTCACATCACCTGAACAAACAAGGCGACCGATTGGATTCGATGTCACATCACCAGAAAAAACAAATTACTCGTCAAAGCTTCACACATTTCATCAATTTGTATAGTAAAGCTTCACCCAATGAAGAAAAACGAACGTTAGGACTTCACTACAACAACAAATAGGTCAGGGTCAGGCTTAGGCGTCGAGTCGACGTCGATATTTGGCGACCTCTGAGGAGGGTGGGTCCAGGCCACAGAGTGACCCTTGCATTAAGGCAACATCCTTCTCTCTCTCCCTCCCTCTCTCTCTCTCGCTCTCTCTATTTCTCTCTCTTTCTATCTATCTCTCTCTCTTTCTATCTATCTCTCTCTCTAACTAAAAAAAAAAAAAAATTTTTCAGCTACCCAGAAACCTGAAAGCATACTTATTACATTTTTGTTAAGGCGAAAGAGAGAGAGAGAGAGAGAGACAGGGGGAGGGGTATAAGAGAGGAAGAGGGAAAATAGGGACTTGTTCTGTATTGCTCACCTTGAAGAAACCTGGGCAAAGTTTCCCCCGTCCTGTAGCCTGACTTTGCCAAAGAGCACAGCGTTGATGAGCGGCACGGAGGATAATTCCACCAGTTCAAAATTCACCTGGAATTTGAACTTTTTCTTCTTCATGATGAAAGTCATTGCATGACCAGGAAGAGCAATGGTTATATTTCCTAGGTTATGTCACTGGTAGGTAATGTGAAAATTTATCCAACTTTGTGGCTTCCTTCAAGATTCAACCTGTAGCAGAAAAGGGGAATGAGAAAAAGGTCACTTTTGAAACAAGTTTATAAAGCTTTTGAGAAGAAAAAAAAAATCCTTGGTAAGCTTTTTTTTCATCCAGCCTTCCAGAATGCTGCAGCACCCTGGAGTGCAGTGAGAGAAATGCAGTTACAATACATGTACATGTACATCAAATATGATTTTGGACATAACGTCTATTTTTTAAACACAAAATATACCGGTAACCCGCTAGAATATATACATGTAGTTTCATAAGAAAATAGTATTTAAAGATAACAAGTTTATTTCTCCCTCACTCGCATTGCTCGCTCACATTATCCAGAAACAAGATAATTAAGGATCTACATGTACATGTACACTATACATGATTCAAGGCAAAGATGTGCTCAAATAAATCATGCCCAAGCTGTACACAAAATATATAATAAGTTAAATTATCACACATGACATAAAACCATTACAATGTTGACTTAAAAGGTTAATATTCTGATTGATACTACTACAATCAAGTCTGTAAAAACCCAAATCAAATGTTAATTCAATTGGCCATGAACGCGTCACAACTCTCATGGCCATTTAATAGACCCTATCCGGATAGTAGC
>JAVYIG010008345.1:0-90541 GCA_035222895.1 Strongylocentrotus droebachiensis
TAATAAATGTGATAAGATCGAGTGTCTTAATGACGGAATCTGTGCGCAAGGCTCTTGCATATGTCTACCAGAATTTGCTGGCAACCGGTGTCAAAGAAAGCGTAAGTATTTGAATACTTTTGTGTGCGTGTTAGACGAGTTCCTGTTCATCATTATTTATTCACGATTTTTTTTTGAAAAAATATATTTTGTATTATTTCCTCTCGAATCAAATACATATTGTACAAAAACAAAAATGGATACATCGTAGATTAATAATATTGGATTAAACGCAAATTCCAATAATAGAATAAACTGTTTAGAAAACAATTTTTCATATATATGATCAAGAATAATGAAGTAAACTTGAGAGAAATTTGTTGTCTATTCTCCCATTCCCTTTCCCCGTTAAACATACTCTCAACACCCTAATCCACACCCCTCCCACTATGCGACACAGGACACACACCACCCAACCACAGGGCACACATATAGCACATACTGTTCCTAACCTCCTCAGAGTAACCGAAAGGATATATGAACTACCTGTGTGCATGAACACACAGGCCACCCTCACAAAAACGCTGTATATTTTCGCTTTGAGAATTCTTTTCGTAGGTGTCCTTTTCCAGAAAGTGCCCCTTTTCTTCCCCCCCCCCCCCCACTTCGGAAGTCGCTGGAACGCCCATGTATTTATGTCAGTTATACAATTCAATATATGATGTGTTATTCGGATACTGTGGAAGGGATATGGAAGAAGACAGTTTGAGAAGTTCAGTATTTAAAAGGGTAAAACACAATTTCCTTTATTCAATCATTATTCAATCTGACCATTTAATATCAACAATCTGGATTTATATAGCGCTTGAAACGAACAAAAAAGACTCTAAACGCTTTACATATATATTATTACCCTGGTCTAGAAAATGTATAAAGTGACTATCCGTGGCGGTAGTTTTCCTAGCAAGATTTTTGGCAAAAAAGGCACAAGGTAACTAGTAAGAGGTTCGATTGAGAGGCTGTCTAGTTTTCGTTGATTGCATCTGGTGTAGCAGAATACCCCTCTATCCACAAACGTCGTCTAGTGGAAAGATAATTTTGCGTGCACAGTCAAAGACCAAGTCTCGATTCCAGCGTAGACAAGCTTTTGCAAGCTTTGTAGTAATTTCAACAAAAACAAGGAAGCATTATCAAAGGAGGAACAAGGAGTTTTAAAGCTACATTTTATTTGTTTGTCTCATCCGGTTTATTTCTCACTATATATTCGATAGACCACATACGGAAATATACTTTGTTGTCAAAAACTGTATTTCTTTTTTCTTTCCAATAGGTACATGTGGATCATCAGACCCTTGTCACAATGAAGGAGCGTGTGTGGACGAGAAATGCGTTTGTGTCGAGGGTTTCCGCGGGAACTTCTGCCAAATAGGTACCGAAAAAGAAAGTCATATCTGTATTATCACAAATTGTGCGACCCAAGATAGGGGCGTCGCTAGAAGGACATAATAAAGTGTAAAGTTACTCCATTCACATTTAGGCTGGCAAATTATATTTTTCTCTAGACAGTTGGTTAATATAAAAAGAAATATATTTTGGGTTTTGTGGAGAAAAAGTAAATAAAAAGGGATGTATTTCACATACATTACAACTTGAACCTTCGGAAATTACAGCTTGATTATTCACGTAATTTGGTGTAGCCCGTAAACCCGACCCGAAACGAAGCACGATGCAACGAAGTAAGCCCACTCCATTTTTGTTTAAGGGCTAAAGGCCGGGAAAAAAAATCCGAAAATAGTACAACGTATTTACAAGTAATTTGAATTACTGGGCCAGACTGCTTACTAAGTAGAGGCTTGGTCACAACATAACCACGACGCATTTATGCCACGACACGACAGAAAATTTGGGCAAATCGTGGGACATCACAAGACAGTCCTACGAAATTTAGGTGTCATCTATGTATTGTGGCTGTTGGGAGTCTGTCGTACGAAGCAGAGACGGGCGACGGACACGCGAGCGTCCCACGAGTGACCCAAGACTTGATCACGTGAAAAACAGCTCCCCGATAATACCCGACATCTCACGATGGTTCAACGACTGTCGCACGACTGACTTGCCACATACCCACAACATGATCACGACATGTATTTTTTTCTGACGCGTCCCCCTCGTCAAACCAACTTAATGTGTCGTAGCCTTTGTGACTACTTGAAATAGATTTCGGGTATGTTGCAAGATGTGGCCACGACATATATTTTATGGGTCTACCACGACAAAATTTCGTACGATCCGTTGTGACTGGGCTCTTTGATCGCTGTATCACTCCCTTTTTGTAAACTCGGTGTAAAGGACGCGTGCACATTATTTTGAGCCAACGGATAAGATATTTTAAAGTCCTTGGAAGTTTAAAATGGTTGTCTGTTGGGCTTTAAAGGACATCTACCTGTCTATTGCTTTTCGATTCCATTGTGGGAGGGGGGTTAAAGCGTATAAATGTACTTTTTGAGTCTAAATAAATTATGTAAATTAAAACAGAAAGCAATTGTTTCCTTAAAGCTGATCTTGAGCTCTGGTAAGGGCATAGTTTGTCGAGAGAACACGGCTATAATTCAGTCTAGTTTGGTTATCCTGCAGTAGATTTATTTTATGACCCAGTAAAATAAAAACAAACTCACAAAAACTTGCTGAAAATCATCTTCAATAAAACCCGCAACTCTTATTTGCACATAATGACCCGTGTTAAGCACATGGTGTTGGGCCTACTCACCTTGATGCTCATTGCTCAGCCCCTATACCATATCTACCAAAATCGTCATTTATTTGTTATCTTTAACATTCAGTCTAAATTTTGATTGGATTCTGTGATAATTTATCTTCTATCTTTACTAGAACTCAAGCTGATCTCTAAGAAAACGCGCAATGTTCATATTGATATTTTAACAAAAAGAAATAAAAGTTGCAACAGCAACATCAAATCTAACTCGAGTTCTAAGAGTCCAAAAATTAGTTTACAAGTTGGTCTTTACCTTCGTCCTTTCTTGATCCGAATTATTTATTAGAGCAACTTTTGTCTCTGATTGTTTTCAGATAAATGTGATAAGATCGAGTGTCTTAATGAAGGAACCTGTGAGCAAGGCTCTTGCACATGTCCACCAGGATTTGCTGGCAAACGGTGTCAAAGAAAGCGTAAGTATCTTGAATATTTTCGTGTGCGTGTTAGACGAATTCCTGTTCATCATGATATTAATATCCAGGATTTTGTTTTAAAGATATTTTTTTTATTATTTTCACTCAAATCAAATACATATTGTACAAATCGTTCTTCACAAAACTAAATACATTGTACATTGATATTTTGGATTAAACATAATTTGCAATAATAAAATGAACTGTTTTGAAAACATTTTCAAATATGTGATTAAGAATATAAAAGTAACCTTGAGAGAGATTTGGTGTCTGTTCTCCCATTCCCTCCCCCGTTCAACATACTCTCAACAGCATCATCCACGCATTACTACCGCCCCTCACCCAACATGCGACACGCGACACTTTTTTTATATATTTTTTAACAATTTTGTTTTATTTCTCCAGATGTGTAACACAAACCATGACATACAATTGAATAAAATAAACGTGTTCAATATTGATGCTTTTACATAAACATATTTAAACACAAACTTATTTGCAGTATAATATAACTTAGCAACAAAGTAAACGTATAAATACCTAAACATAATATGTCAATTGTAAATGTTATTCACTTATATATTACAAAAAAAAAAACTTAAACAAATCTGGAGGTAATTTTACTGAAACAATCCTGCCCCCTCCCTGCCCCCTCCCTGCCCCCTCCATCACACAAACATACTCACCCACCCACACACATACTCACCCACCCACCCACCCACCCACCCCCACCCCCACACACACACAGTACTCACTCAGTGGATGTCTGCCAACATTCTCAACTCAAGAAAAATATACTAAATAAGTTATCCAGGCCGCAAAATAGAGTTACGCTTTTAACAGGCTCACGGTGGAGAAGAAAACAAATCTTAATTAATCTTGAGCTGCTCCCACTTTAAGAAATGTGATCCCAGCTTTCCCATTTTAATTGCTATTTTCTTTTCCTCATCCCTATACTTAAAAATGCTTTTTTTCATCTTTTCTAAAGTTAGTACTCGCCCCCCCCCCCCGATCTTGACATAAATGTAACATACTTCACCATGAAAATGATAGTATTACACATTTTTATTCTATATGAACTACCTACCAACCCAACAAATATATCTCGCCATTCTAAATCTTTAATTTCATCTAACTCAAAAAGTTGTATTAAAGCCTGCCATATCCTTTGAACGCTCCCACAAGATAAAAATAAATGTTTGTATGTTTCTATTTCCTGCTTACAAAACGAACATAAATTATCACCAACAAAACCAAATCTATGAAGATGCTCATTAGTGTATATGGCTCCATGCAATAATTTAAATTGAAATTCACATTGTTTTCTAATGAGTATAGTAATTCTTGGTCTAACAAATATTTCTTTTAATTCTTTATCTATAAAATCATAATCATTTTGCCCATCCCTTACCTGCAAATCATACGTTTGTTGCAGTGCTTTGATAAAATAATCATAGATTGTTCTTGAACCCACATCCACAAACTATTTTTTACTAGAAATATGGAAATAAGTATTAAAGCTTATCAAATCAACCTCGAGGAATTCTATTAACCCTGAATCATCCTTCCATAACCTGGGTATCGCATCATAAATATCAATAATCATAAGCAAATTATTACCTTTCATACCGAGGTTCATAAAATATTTAACAGACTTAACATGACCTTTCTCAACCAAATGATTCAGTTGAACAATCCCTCTTTCAAACAAGTATCTATCAAATATACTTTTTCCATTTATACATATATTCTGATTATTAAAAATAATTGGATTAATATAACCCTCCAAATATCTTAAATTACTTGTCTCTTGCCATGCTTGCAACATTTCCATATAGTATGGTGGAATATCTAAAACGAGTTTAATCTTTTTTAAATCATAATCACATAAAAAAATTAATCTACCACCCACACACTGTAAGCAATGATCAAAAAACAATTTCTATCCCAAACTTTTCTCTCCATGTAAAAGACGTTTTATCCACATTATGCGCTGTATTTTAACGGACATTTCAAAATTAATCATTCTTAATCCTCCAAAGTCATAATCCTGATACATTATTGCCCGTTTAATTCTATCTTTCCCCCTCCATATGAATTCAAATGAAATTGTTGCAACACACACACACACACACGCACACGCACACACACCACCCGACAACATGGCACACATATACCACATACTGTTCCTAGCCTCCTCAGAATTGCCAGCATATATATGTTATCACCCTGGGCTAGAAAATGTGTAAAGTGACTATCCGTGGCGGTAGTTTTCCTAGCAAGATTTTTGGCAAAAAAGGCACAAGGTAACTAGTAAGAGGTTCGATTGAGAGGCTGTCTAGTTTTCGTTGATTGCATCTGGTGTAGCAGAATACCCCCTATATCCGCCTACGTCGTCTAGTGGTAAGAGAATTTTGCGTGCACAGTCAAAGACCAAGTCTCGATTCCAGCGTAGACAAGCTTTTGCAAGCTTTGTAGTAATTTCAACAAAAACAAGGAAGCATTATCAAAGGAGGAACAAGGAGTTTTAAAGCTACATTTTATTTGTTTGTCTAATCCGGTTTATTTCTCACTATATATTCGATAGACCACATACGGAAATATACTTTGTTGTCAACAACTGTATTTCTTTTTTCTTTCCAACAGTCACATGTGGAACATCAGACCCTTGTCACAATGAAGGAGTGTGTATGGACGAGAAATGCGTTTGTGCCGAGGGTTTCCGCGGAAACTTCTGCCAAATAGGTACCAAAAAAGAAAGTAATATCTGTATTATCATAAATTGTGCGACCAAAGATAGGAGCGTCGCTAGAAGGACATAATGAAGCGTTCAGTTTTACTCTATGCACATTATTCACTTTTCTCTAGACTGTTGGTAAATATAAAACGAAAGATATTTTGGGTTTTGTGGAGAAAATGTAAATAAAAAGAGATGTATTTCACAAACGTTACAATTTGAACCTTCGGATATTAGATAAAGTTAGATATCGGATAAAGTTTGGGGAAGCCCGTAAACCCGACCCGACACGAAGCACGATGCAACAAAGTAAGCCCACTCCATTTTTTGTTAAGGCTGAAGGCCGGGAAAACCCCGAAAGTAGTACATGGTATTCACAAGTAATTTTAATTACTCTCTTTTTATATACTCGGTGTAAAGGACGCGTGCACATTATTTTGAGGCAACGGATAAGATATTTTAAAGTCCTTGGAAGATTAAAATGGTTGTCTGTCGGGTTTTAAAGTACATCTACCTGTCTATTACTTTTCATTTCCATTGTGGGAGGGGGAGGTTAAAGCGCATAAATGTACCCTTTGAGTCTAAATATGTATATTAAAACAGTTTTTCGAGTAGGTCTTTATTTTCGTACTTTTAGGTGCCACATCATTTAATAGAGCAACTTTTGTCTCTGATTTTTTTCAGATAAATGTAATAACCGTTGTCGTAATGGAGGAACCTGTGATCAGGCTCAGGGCTCTTGCACATGTCCAGCAGGATTTGCTGGGAGACGGTGTCAAGATAAGCGTAAGTATCTTGAATATTTTGTTTTTGTGTTAGACGAATTCATGTTCATCATGATTTAGCCAGGATATATGAACTACCCGTGTGTATGAAAACACACGCTTACCCGTAGTTCCATAATCGCCCTTATTAATTACGTCATTTTTTGCTTCTGACATCTTAGATAAAATAAAAAAGTGACGGTATTGACATTTTCTTTTTTCCTGACGATTCTCTCGTACCAGTGACATCTGTTGAGTGTGGAAGTAGTTCAATGACCGTCAACGTAGATCAACGGCTAGTCATAGGTAAAGCATCTGATGTTCATTTTCGAAACCAATCCTGCTCCGGTGAATACAGCTCTATCCCTAATGAGATCACTCTAACTACAGACTACAGTCAATGTGGCACCAGCTTTGAGGTATGACTTCTTAAATAATAACTGGTATGGATCACTCTTGTTGCCGTGGCTACTTATACCATTGGCGTGTGTAAGATATGTGAATAGGGGGCTTAAACATAATGTTTTGTGTCCTAGGAGAGCGCACCCCCTAACTGCGCAGGGTCCAGCTAGGACAGAGCCTTATTGGTACAGCGCATCATATGACGCACATGAACCTAGGTTTGTCGACAAACCTCGTTTGTGAATTCGGGCCAAAAAGTTTGATTTGAAGTTCGCCGTGACAGGCATGACATGCTGGCATAAACACATATTGTTTACTTTCATTCCAAATAACGATATATGTTTTGTTATAGTAAGTAACGATAGTCAAAGTCCAGGAGTCTATCTTGGTCTGCATCCGATAATTACAATAATAATATTTAATTTGTATATAGCGCTTTCGCCTAGTTGTTAATTTTTCTGTTTTTTTCTCGTCGTAAATTTAGGAAATGTCATCACACGGTAATAACAATGTTTTTACATGTTATTCCGCTACAATGTCTCTTGACAGTAAATCAATTAAGAAAAAGAAATTGATGCAAAGCGTAACAGCATTTATTACCCCATTTTCGCATGACATTAAACGACCATTATGGGCAGATACGAATATAAAAGTGAGTTATTATTAATGATATACATGTATATATTCATAAAATTGACATGATTTTACTGGCATTTCACTAATTCCATGAAACGACAACTGAAAGCAAATTTTTAATCCTTCTTTTTGAATTTCGGGCATATTAATTTTAGGTCCTATGTGATCAGTGGCGTAATGAGCAAAAACTTTTTGTTGGGGGGGAGCTCGGGGATTTTAAGCATTTAATAACTGTGAGATGAGCATCCAGGGGCCCTCCTTAGGGCCCATTTGAGGTCCAGGGAGCGGAGTCCCGGCAAGCTAGGGGGTTTAAGGCATGTCATCACGGGCGGATGAGCATGTTTTTATACCTCGTTTGTGACACTGGCAGGTCACAATTCTCTCTGTCTTTCTATTTATTTTTCTTTAACATAGTTAGTTTTAGCTTCGGCTGACTGTAAATTTGGGAATTTGTCATTTCCCAACAAACGCATAAAAAAGTATAATTTATAAAAAAAACTGAGGAAAAATCACGGAAAATCATAAGATTTCAGCAACATTTGTAAATCACTGGTAACGAATTAGAAATAAACCATTTTTTCCGGAGGGGCAACTGCCCCCCCCCCCCCCCTCCCCATCAGCACGCCAATGTTTGTGATAAATCTATTTGTAATCTTGATAATCTGGTATAGAACACTTTTTTTAATTGGCTTTTTTTTTAACTTTAAGAAAGAAATCCTATTTACCTATAGATATTTATGTATTGTTTCATACGGAGTAATACAGTCATATTTCAAATGAAAACACAAACAAAAATCGCCAGAGGCCGTCTTTTGGGGGATGGGGGTGGGGGGGGGGGGGACTGGCTCTCACTATAATTGATTTGTGGTATCCGGGCCAACGTGCCTCGGAACCTTTTCACACGTAGGGTGCTAAGACCTTTTTCACCAATGAAACTGCTCATTAAGTCTTGAAGAACAGTGCACGACTCTCAATCTATTTACTTTCAAAATCATTGGTCTCTAAGGAGCATTCGTCTTTCCTTTGGGGGGAATGTGAGAGGGGCTTCAGCCCCCAAAGCATCCCCTTCCTCCCGACACACGTGAGTACAACTTAATGTAACACCAGTATCAGTAGCATGGGTGGTTAGATGATGGCTGGTTTAGTTCATATTGTATAATGACAAGTCTTTTTTCCCCTATAACTTGGTATGGGAGTTATAAGACCGTGATATCGCCCGCACAGTAACTCCATGTATTACCGATTCATGTTCATACTCAGTATTCAGTAATGCAATTTACCGGACAGAGACCTACCAATCACCTCAGAGTCATCTTAAAATGAAGGGAAAATTTAATATATATTACAAAGTTACAATGTATACATTCAATATTTTTATCAAACTCGATACTGGATTTCATTTTTTCTCGTAACATCATTGTATTTTATATTACTTTGTGTCATTACAGGAGGATGAAACAACTATTACATTTACCAATGTAATAACGTACGCCAAGCCTAATCCGGAAGACGGTACAGATATCACCCGTGAGTATCAACGGCAGGTTAAGGTTGAATGTTGCCTTAACAAAGAGGAAGACGTCGATGGGACCTTCAGATTCCAGCAAGCTAGAGCACCTTAGCACTGTAGCATCTTAGATCATGGGATGACCGCCGAAATTGTGCATTCTCGTGGGGCGGCAAAAGCAACCACGTTATTCAGATATCAAATTTGCACCGAACTCAAAATTAAAATATTATGCGAAATTGTGCCATCGATTTCACCGACAAGTCACCTATTCAAGGCGTGTGATCAAGATTTCACTACGCAATCTGGCTGCTCAGTCTCGTTCGCTATTATTTTTGCACTGCATATATTATATTCACACGTGCATAATCCTAATGGCAAGTCTGAACTAGCCTGAACTAGGAAGAGTCATCATCGGGTTCCGACAACGAAAACAACATTGTAATTTTCCTTTAAACGAAACTGTGAATAAGAAAAGGTGTTTATTAACTATTTTTGGGAATGATATAATGTAAATGTATAATTGGATCTAATGTAGGCTACTGTGATTCTCAGCACTATATAATGGATTTTAAACTTATGATATATTATTTTTCAAAAAACTGATTGGAATAGCTTAACTTTAAAAAGAAGTTATTTTATGTAATATCTGATGCTAATAGGTGTAGTTTTCCATGAGCATATGAACTTTCATTTTTAAGTAGTTCTGATTAGTATCAACTTTCATAGAGCACTTTGAAAACCATTCGAACACTTGATCCTGTGTCATTATGATGCCATGCTAATTTACGGGGAGGGGGGGGGGTATTTAGATTTGGTTTGGACGGGGGTGTGCCGCTCAAGCCTCGAAACCCCTCCCCATTTGGGGGGATTTTTCTCGAAGTAAAGCCCATTTTTCACAAATTTCGGGTGTTTGGCATGCAAACACCGAAACATTTAGCACATTTTGAAAAAACAAACCTATGTTTAGGCATATCTTTTTTTTTTAATGGGACCCATATTTAGGGATTTGGGGTGAAAAAGTTACCCATTAGAGCGGCACCCCCCCCCCCCCCGTATGTATTAATATGTGAGTACCCCTCCCCTGGGGTTGGGCTGGTTTATCATCGGCAGAATTCGACAAGCTTGCATGCAAACATTGTCTCACTCATGCTTTTGTATTTCGGAACTAATTACTGATTTGAATAAATGATGCTTATCATTCAAATGACTAAAGATAATGTGAGAACTCAATATGAGTGTGTATCATCTCAGTATGTTATAACCATCATACGGTATTACGGTGACAGTAGCTTGTTTGATATTTCTGACATTAAAGATCATGCATTGATTCAGAAGTTGAGATTTAAAAAAAGTTATGATCAATTAATCATAAGACGAGCACTTTGTTTTGTTTTAATTTTCCCTGCTACATAGAATGCTCAGTTATATCAAGTAAACAATCTACATTTTGGAGTCATAAAACCCACGAATAAAGAAATGCAATGTACCTGCTTACAATTAATGGATTATCATGAAGTATCATTTTAAGAGTTCAAATAAAAGTTAAAGGAACCAAAATCATGTGTCAAATGTACTTTGGAAGAAATCCCCAAATGGCAATGGTGGAATATATGTCTGTGGCTTTGGTATCAATGAATGATAAAGACCTTTGTTCGTGTTTTAATGTAGATATAAGTGTGTATGTGAAGTGGCATAGCTTGGGTCCAGCTGTTGATGGGAACCGGTCATACTATGTAGATAAACTCTTAAATAGCAAGGCCATGCATTGATCGGGAGGGTGTCGTATTATGTTCATTCTATGTTGCCTGGCCCTCTTCTGTTTTCTATCTTTTTACTATCTTTTACTCTTAATTTTTTCTCACGTTTTTGCTTTCCAATATTGGTAAGGAAAAGGAGGGGTAAATTTGAATGCGCCCTTCCATTTTTGCTGGTAGCTACGCCATTGCTGATTGATTATTGAACTGTAGTTGCATATGTATTGGAATGTATGTATTTTGTGATTTTTTTTTTAGTATGGTTGTTGCTGTTCTGCGAACTACGTGCTGATCAATAGTGTGTATGTTGCAGGATGATTTTGAGGATGATTTATTTTTTTACCGTATTTTAACTAACCAGTGGTAGAGTATAGATGCAGGGGGATGTGGGATATTCCTCTTCCCTCTTGATAAGCAAAATTATTGAAAAAAGACATCAGAGGGACAACAAAAAACAATACTGAAAGAAAAGAAAGAAGATAATAGGAACACCTCGATCTTACTGAACACTGAAAATTCAATGAATCTGGTGTCGATGTACAAATTGAATTGTATTGCTGAGGGAAATAATACAAACAATACCGCTGATTGACACTTTTTAAATTTTTCTAAATTCAAATTCCTGGAACATTAGAGAACATAACAATAGTCTGACAATGTTCAACTTGGAACAAAAATAACAATTACACACTCACCGATGAGGGTTGCAAACAAGAATTGCTACTATTTTTTGTAAATAGCTATATAGGGCTATATCATGTCAATGTCAATGAAAAGCCCCAAGGAACCCCCCCCCCCCCCCCCCCCATCTCAGGGATTTTTATTAAAAAAAAATTCCTCGCCCCCCCCCCCCCTCCCCCGTCTAGAAAATCCGGGAGACACCATTGAAATGATAAAAGGCACTTATACGAATGGGAAAAGGGCATTTGTCGACAGAAGAGGGGCACCCATCATATTTTGATAGGGACATTTATAAGAGGTGAAAAGGGGCATTTGTCAAAAGGGGATAGGTCCCTTAATAGAAAGGGAAAGGAGCACGTTCCAGAGGTGAAAAGGGGTCGTTATCGCAGTTGAAATGGGGAACTTGTGAGAATGAAAAAGGGGTGCTTATGATAAAGAAAATAGGAATTTGTTATAACAAGGGGCACGGATCAGATTTTAAAAGAGACATTTATCGGAGGTGAAAGGGGGCTTTTGATAAAAGAGGGAAGTGGCTCATATTGAGTTTGAGTTTGAGTTTGAAGTTTATTATCCAAACAAAAAGTACATCAATATAACAATCAAATGTGAATGGTTAACATTGAAAGGATAAAGGGGGCCAGAAAATAGCATTTAATGCTAATCGTGTCTGATACGACTAACAAACAAAAGTGAAAAGAAAAAGAGCCACAATTTTGATTGTAAATTGGGCATTTATCAGGGAGGTTTAGGGGTAATTATGAGAAGGGGAAGGGGCACATCAGAAGGAAAAAGAGCATTTATTAGTTATGAAAAGGGGCACGTGTCAAAATCTCCACAGACGACGAAGACGACTCGTCGGGATTTTCCTGTTCTTGTTTGTTTTATTTCCGAAAATCATCATAAAAACAATAACACAATATAACAAAATCAAAGACTTATATAACAATGATAGAATGATAAAACGGTTGGATAGTCCATTTCAGAGCCATTAACCTAATGGCTCTGTTCTTCAATGGAGTCCAATATATATATAATGATACTATAATAAGTAATGATATAACAAAATAGTAAGTCGTAATTAAAAAAAAAAAAAAAAACACACAAAAACATTGTACTTGTACTTAACTTAATTAAATTAAATTAAATTAAATTTAACAAAAAACACTAACAAAAAGCATTAAAATCTATCCAAATACCCCCTACCATCCCTAATGTAACAAAATACGACCCCACCCTTTATCACCCACCCTGCTAACAATTAACTTAATTAGTTTTAAAATATTATACATATTATCTAATTTAGTCTGTTATTAAATTGATTATGTTTATGGCAAAGGCCAATGGGATTGCGAAATTTAAATATCAAAATAATTGAAGTATTTTTGAACATGTTTATTAAACAAATTTAGTGTGCCTAACTGACGGAGCTTAATAGGTAGTTCATTGTATAACACGGATCCACGATATAAGAATGTACGTTTACACTGATTGGTTCTTGGTTTCGGAAGCATTAAATTTTCATTATATCTTAGCCCGTAACACTTTTCGTTAAATACAAATTTATCAGTCATATATTTAGGTGCTAGCTCATGAAATGTTTTAAACAGTAACGAACACATATGTCTCCGACGTCGAGATTTTAGGGTTTCCCAATCCAAGGTATCGTGAATCTGCTGAATAGATATATGTTCACCAGGTTTAACCTGAAGAATAATTCTTCCTGCCCGATTCTGAAGCTTCTGAAGTTGATCAAAATGATTATTATTTGCAGTTTGCCAAACAGTATCTGCATAGTCAAAGTGAGGCATAATTACAGATGTATAAATTAGTTTCAGATTTGACTCATTAATAAAATACCTCAATCTCCTCAAGAAACCAATCATTTTCCCAATTATTTTGTTCAATTGCTCTATATGAATATTCCACTTAAGTTCACAATCTACATTTACTCCAAGATATTTAAAACATTTTACTTGGTTTAGCTTAGTGGCATTTACCTCTAAATTGAGAATGTCATGCTTAGAAAGCATAAACTTTGTCCCTAAAAGCATGCATACTGTTTTACTGGAGTTCACAGAGAGTTTATTTGCATTCATCCAAGATTGTAGATGTCCTAGCTCTTCGTTTAAAACTGAATGAATCACATCTACATCTTTGTGGGAGTAATACAAAACCGTGTCGTCGGCATAAAAGTGCAAATTGCATTTCGTGAAAGACCTAGGTAGATCGTTTATAAAAACTAGAAATAGCAGTGGCCCCAGTATTGAGCCCTGAGGTACGCCGTAATCAAGGGATAATTCTTCTGACAATGTTTGTCCTATGGAAGTTCTAATACGTCTTTTCATTAGATAATTTTGAAACCATATTAATGAGGTACCTTGTACTCCAATATCAGAAAGTTTTTTAATTAGAATTTGGTGATTGACAGTATCGAATGCCTTATGTAAATCGACAAAGACACACCCAGTATATTTCCCTTGATCAATTGCTTCAAGCCATTCATCAGTTACTTTAATAAGTGCAGTAGTTGTGGAATGTTTCGATCTAAAGCCCGATTGCTCCTTCACTAATACATCATTGTCATTCAAGTAATTAAGTAATTGTTTTTGAACAACCCTCTCTAAAAGTTTCGAAACACAGGGCAGTAATGATATTGGCCTGTAATTATCTGGCTGACATTTGTCACCTTTTTTGTGCAATGGTATAATTTTTGCAATCTTCTACTGGTAAGGAACTACCCCACCAGTTATTGACTTATTAATAAGGTATGCTATAATTCTAAAGATTTCTTTTGCACAAATTTTCAATATGTAAGAACTGATCCCATCCAAACCAACCGATTTCTTATTCTTTAGGCTGTTTATTTCTTTTAACACATCTGCTTCAGAAACTAAAGAAAGCTCAAATAGTGGGGTTTGCATATTATTATCCAGACCTGCCTCGTTACATACATGCGATACATTAACACCATTACATGCATGTAAGACATTAGCAACATTGGCAAAATGATTATTAAAATAATTTGCAGTTTCAAAAGTATCATGTGCCACAGGAATAGGTGATTTAGAGCTCTTGTTGGGTAGGAGAGATTTAAGAGTCGGCCATGTTTGATTTCTGTCTATAGTTTCAGTTAATTTTTCGATAAAGTATTTCCTTTTAAGTTTTCTATTTTCAAATGTAACTTTATTTTTTAACTGTCTATATTCTTTCCAATATACATCTTTGTTATCAATTTTTGCCTTCTGTTTCATTTTGTCACGCTTCTTCATTAATTCAAAAATCCATTCAGTCAACCACGGTGAATGTTTCTTTCTTACTCTTTTAGTTTTGAGTGGCATGTACCTATTAACTACACCCAACAAAAGCTCTTGCCATCCATCTACGGCGTCATCTATACTCTTCATTTCTTTAACATCAGACCAATCAAGCTCATTGATTTCACTTTTAAAAGCAGTCAAATCTACACCTTTTGATTTACGAAATGTGACGAAATTTGGATCAGAACACTGATTATATTGACGAGTGTTCCAGATCAAAATAGTCATGGAGTGATCACTGAGACCATTATGAATAACACCAAAAGAATTTACATTCTCATTACAGTTTGTAATAATATGATCAACAAGTGTTGAAGATTCCTTAGTAATTCTTGTATATTCTGACTTATTTACATGTTTCAAACCATAAATAGCATTTAATTGGTTATATCGTTTACATCCACTTGTTTGAGGTTGTTTTAAAATATCAAAATTGATGTCTCCCATAAGAATGATTGGTTTGTTAAATCCCTCAAGAAATGTTAACATAGTTTCATAATAATTGAGAATATCACATTTGGAGCTTGGAGGTCGATACCATGTAACAAATATGAAAGGTTTATCTTTTTTCAAATCAATCAGTAATGATACAGCTTCTCAATGTAGGGTGGAATCAAATGTCAATTGATGAAAATTCAAACTATTATGCACATATATAGCTACTCCTCCACCTTTTCTATTGCGGTCATTTCGAACAACAGAGTATTGGGGTATGGAGATTTCTGTGTCATCACACTATCGTCTAATCTGGTTTCATTTAGTGCGAATAGATGTATGTCATTACTGCACAAAATTGATTTAATTTCATCAAGATGCTTTAAAAGACTCACAACGTTAAGCTGTAGACATTTTAATCCATTCAGTGATAATTGATTGTATTTCAACCCGGGCTGATTAACTATATGTTCATCTAATTTTTTCTTTGAATTATATTGCACATTGATCAAATTGGCACTTTCTCCATAAAAAGGTAAATGCTGCATCATACACTGTGGACATTCCCAATCCAAGAACACTTCCGTGTCATCATCATATAATTGTACAGGTATCCTAGCACATGATATATGGATCCAACTTTTACATTGTGTACATAAAAGGCCCCTTTGGTTTGATTTTACAGACTTTCTACACAACCCACATGGAAACTTTCTTAACATTACAATCCTGCTTCAGATCTAGCTTAAAAAGCTAAAGCCAAACATTCAAAGCAAACAAAACAAAATACCACAAAAATTAAAGTTATACATTAAAAATAAAAAATATAAACAAAATGCGAGTTTGTTGTTCGTTGAATAGATACACCTCCCAGGATGACGTATAAAATATATCACTAGCCAACATCGTTAGATGTTAGAGATGTACATCAAATCATCATATTACAATTTTTCAAATCTTCGACGGACGTGATTAGCTTCTTAGCAGTTTTTCCATTACTTGCTGGTAGGGCCACGAAGATTCGTCCGTCTTGCGACCAAGCTGCAGTGGCTTTATTTGCTTCCCTGGCTGCCCTCAATAACTTGTAGTTCGAAAAAGTAAGATCTTCCGCTATTTTTCAGTTTCCGTCTTGCTCTCAACACGGCCTGGCGAGCGCGGTACGTTGCAAACTTGACGAGGATCGGGCGATGACGAGACTGAGAATTTATCGGCAATGATTCGGACGAAATCAACGACGATGATCCTTTCACATGCCTTTGTGATGAGTTCCGTTTTGGTCTCTCCATTGGGCCCGTCCGATGACTTCTATCAAGATCGTTACTACTGATGTCCACTCCTAGTTTATCTTTAGCAATATCAAGTATGATACTATCCGTGCTTTCCCCTTCTGCTTCATGGCAGCCAAAAATACGAATTGAGTTCCGTCTTGAATATTGCTCGGCTTCCTGGGGCTTGTTTTGTAGGTTTCGAATCTCTTCACTCTGCTCTGATAATTTCTTCTCCATAGTAACCAATTTTGATGAATTCAAATCCTTTTCTATTTCAAGAGTGACGATTCGCGATTCATACAAATCTAGTTGATGCAAAACTTTTTCAAGTTCTTTTTTTTTATCTTTCAATTCGTCTCCTACAGCTTCCTTCACAGCTTTTTTCACCGCATCTAAAAAATCCTCTTGTTGTATGATATCTTTGAAAGAGACATTTACTTGAGGGGTTTCAGCTGAATTGGACTGCCTCGTTTGCCTCGTAGAAATAGAGGAATGTTGCGACTTGGACATCGTGATCATGCACACAACGAAAACTCTTTAGAATACGGTATACAATCAATTCTGAACAATAGCACCTTGTTAAATCCAGAACGCAATCAAGACGGAACGCAATCAAGTGTGAACGTACTCGCGTGTGAACAATAGTACATTATTGTTGTATGCTGACTATATAGGAGTATATAGGCTTATACCTATATGCTTACATGAACTGCAAAATCGCCGGAGCTGGCCCGTTGGGGGAAAGGCTACGTTCCGTATGACCAAACTGAGACAGACGTCCAAACATAATGATCGCTAAATTGATGATTTGAATCACAATTTCGGCATCCCGAGAGTCAAAAGTTGGTGAACTTGATGAATATCACATGTTTCCAACAAATTGAGATTTATAAGCTGTCCAAATTTATCAATTATGCAAAAATCTCTTGAAGTCTAGCATGACCTTCTTTCGTCTCTTCAGTCGTAGACTTTCCTGGAAAGATGGCACAAATTAAGCAACCGGCGATTATCTCGTGCGCTGGTCAATCGTGGTCGTCCAAAAGACAAAACATTGCCATGGTCTCAAATTATCCTCCTCCCGATGAAGTTTGAGGATTTTAGAGAACGCGTGCTCTGCGATATCCCAAGGAAACCAGCAATATCGACTTGTTTGTGCCCTTCCTGTTGAAGCGTAAGCACTCTTTCGGCGTAAAGCCAGTAGCGTTGGACGAGGCATAGCTTTTGAGAACATCTGTACCAAATTTGGTTCAAAATGATACAGCCAACACAAATATAATGTTTGACATGTTTTAGGCCCTTTTTAGCGGTTAAGAGCATGATGATCTGAAAATAATGCACACTGTCATTTATACTAGTCATTTTTTAGCGTGTCTGATGCACACCGATAAACGTAGTCTGAGGGCATCTTCGACTTTTTTCAGGGGAGGGATAGGCCTATATTATGTTTATCGAGATTTAACAAGTTAGATGACGAATTTTCAGTTGAAGATTCCCCCCCCCCCCCCCCTCCTCCAAAACCAGAGCTGACCACCTGTTTACAATAGATCATGCAATAATAACACATGAGTTGCTATGTCAGACGTGCCGTAGCATCACCAGAAAAAGAAGGGTAATGTGGAGGTATGGTATGAAAGAATAAAATTGTTTTGTGAGCATGTGCTGAGCTGGGGGAAGTTATATACCACTGTCTCTTGTTAGCGCACTTGTGATTGACAGATAATGTAACAAGATGAATGAGATCTGGAAAAAAAATTTTGTCAGTCACTCGATAGTGTCTGACAGTGAAGTCTAGCAAGTAAACGGGTTTCCTTGCATGATTTGAATATTAGGACACTCCTAACGCTTAAATTGCACAGATAGGAAAAAAATGACATATTCCTAATTCCCGCAAAGTTCTACAGAACTTGGTGTTGGCTGCAAAAGGGACAAAGTATCTTTAAGGTTGGATTTTCCATTAAAAATTTTGATTTTTTTTTTTTCTCGAATGTCGAACCTTTGGAACTGCTTATTATGTGCACCTTATCCTGCTTTGGGACGCAAAATTCATCAAGATCCCAGAGTAAATTATGCTTGAATTCAACGCAGACAGACTTATGATCTTAACGCTTTAAATACGTCTGTTATGCTCTATATCCCAATTTAGGTGCCAAATTACAGGAGCAAAGCGACTGACCTATAGACAATTTTCGCATATTAAACTCTTAAAAGGACTTTTTTCTCTCTCTCCATATCTCTCGTTTTTTATCTTCCCTTTTCTGTTTCTCTTTCTTTCTTACTCTCTCCATCTATATATATATATATATATATATACATCTCTCTCTCTCTCTCTCTCTTTCTCTCTCTCTCTCCTACCATCCCTTTACTTAATCCCCATCTCATCATCTTCTCTCATTTAGTTTTAGTCGTCAGCTCTGATTATTTTGCAATTCGTTCGTTTCAGAGCACGTACAAAAGGGCATACGATCACTAGAAACACATTCAGGTGGAAATACTTTCTTTAATTTTTGAATAAAATATTATTCAAATTCTTGCATATTACAAGCTCAAATCATAATGACATCATATTTCATATAAAGTTGTTCATTTACAAGAAACAATAATTGATATCCTGAAATCAGTACATTTTAAAGTCGATACAATTACGACATTTGTTTTTATTACTATCAAGGTGGACTAAATAGAGATCTTTTTCACACGTGAAGATGGGAGTAGATCCTTAATATTGTTCAGGGGGATGAATGAATAGATCACCCCTCCCCCCCCCCCCTCCCCCCATCCCTCATGAATAATAGGTATCGATACAGATCTTCGCCCATGCACATGAGATCTACCAATTCCACATAGCACATAGCCTACATATATTATTTACACAAAAGATTAAATAGGATATATTTTCTCTCTTTGTTTCTTTCGTTGGTCCTTCTATTCCCCAGCACATGTATTTGCCTATTACGGATAATGATGGCAATGTAAACAAAAAAAGTAAGCGAAGTTTCTTAGAAACTACAACAAGTGCAACTTTCTCATAAAGAGAATGGTTTGAAGGACATAATCCCTTGGCTTGAATATAATAGAAGTATCTAACAATTTACAAATGCTATTTACAAGTGGAACATTATTATGTGCAAGAATCGTGCATTTGTTAATGAAATTATTAAAACTCTTGTAATTGTGATTAACATGTATATAAGTTTGAAAATGGCAATCTTTCTGTATGCAATCTCTAGAATTGTAATCAGTAAACCGTCGCAGTGAATTACTTGATATTATAATAAAACATATTGCAGTAAGAATATGAACACTCATATCAATAAACTACGCAGTAAGCCTATACTATGCTATGTCAGACTTGGATTTACAACCTGAGACTTCAACAGATCACATTCATTACATGAACCTAAAACGATTGGTATTACTCCTGACAAAGCTCATTAAATTGAATGTTATAATGTCCTTGACAATGATTTTGATGATGATTTGTTGATAACCTTTAAGATGATCACGCCCTTGATGCCCCCCCCCCCCCCCCCCCCACTCCGTGAACGGAGGGATACCATGCGTGTTACCAAAATGTCCGGTAATGGCCCGGTCAGACAGAGGGGACGCATGGGGGACGCACGGCCAGCGCATTGGAAATTTGAAATTTGGGCCAGTGCGTTTTCGTTCAGCGCGCTAGCAACACGCTATACATTTGGTGTCAGCTCGCTGTAGCTTCGACAAAAGTTGGGCGCACGACAACGCACTGGCCCAAAATGCGAATTTCCCATGCGCTGGCCGTGTGTTCCCCATGCGTCCTCTCTGTGTGACCGGGCCTAAAGGGGTACTTTTCACGCACCAATGTCCGGCTCGTACATACACAAAAGAGGCTTTACACATCGGACTTAACGGGTGTTTTCAAAAGGAGGGAACATGCATATGCGTACCCTAAATAACACTGAGTGGAGGGGCCGGACCTTGATGATCTTGACTGAGCAGAATGTTTTACTTCATTGACTTTGAAAGAGCCACTAGGAGGGACTGAAGATAGACTAACGGATTGAGACAACTTAAGTGCTCCTGCATCCCTGTCATAGATGAGGTATTGACCTAAATATTAAAGCGATAGAGAGAGAGAGAGAGAGAGAGAGTGTGTGTGAGGCAAATGTTCAGTTTGAATCTGTATTCTTTTCCGAAAAGAAGAATCCGAAAAGAATTAGCCACTTTTTCCCCATTCCTCCGGTATCAAGATAGTTAACTCCCTTACGGTAGAATTGCACATCCCATTCAACTTTTCAAAGTTGTAATTTGTATTAGCGCAATGAGATACATAATATATTATATATCTCTATGTACTACTAGTATATAGTACTTTTCTCTACTCATTAAACAAGTTATATAACGCCCTTTTTCGACAGAAGACAAGAAGGAAAAAAAGGTACGCTAACAATTATTACATGTTATGGTAAGAAGAGAATTTGACATAACTTTCTAAGATTTGAAGCTTTCTCCCTAGTGAGACTTGTACTATGTGAATATCTCATTAAGAAATTCAGACGACACTATTTCATCTTTCCAGTTGCACCATGCATAGTGACAATATATGACTCCAAGACATACATGTATAACAAGCAATTGGTAAAAGCATTATCAATATCAAAAGCACAAGTTAAAGTTAAGTTACCTTTTATTTCTTTTTTATCAGTATATCAATATATTCTCATTCAGTGGCGAAAGCAGAAATAAGTGATAACAATGGGCGCGGCAAAATTTATTTAGGCTCCAATATTTGTTGTCTACTTTACTTTAAGCCATTTTCATCGTCTGCCTCATCCGCACTACCGCCAGGATTCCCCCCTCTTTGTTTTTTCTTAATTATTTTCGTTACTATTATCATTATTTGGGGGAGGGGGGTATAGGAGAAGGTCTTGATTTGAGACACCCTAATTAATAGTTACCTCGACGCTCCTCTGACTCGAACACGAAAGTTTCACCATTTCTTGGTATCTTGTCAAGCAAACATGCTCGATGAGGATGAAGATAATCCATCGGCTGAAAATTGACAATATATGCAGAAAATCATGGGTTTAACTATATAACAATGGCATATTTCAATCATTTCAATCACAAACAATTCATTTTATCTACATGACTTGCAGACAGCAAATGTTAAGGCGGTATCATATTTTCAGTGACATGTGCTGTGTAATATTGATGGTAAACTAACTTTCTTCCCTTCTTTGGGAGTACGATCTGATCTTTTTGAGAATACACCCATGATTAAAAATGTGTAAATCTCACTCGAGTTTCTTTCGGGGGATACACAACAATCTATGGTGATTGAAAGATTATCTTGAACTATTAATTTAAAATCACGAGGGTCAAGAAAGACAAAACCTTTCTTTGAGTTCAGTTATGTACCTTCATTTTGTTGTGTACTGCGTCGTATAGTGTGTTGGTGATATGATGACGAATTGTACAAAGTTGGCCTCGTTGACCTCTGAATTCATAAAACTCCAGGTAGAATTGAGCTGTGGAGGAGAAGCAAATACAAATTATTCTAAATTCATGTAAATATAATCTTAACATGTATGGTTGAGCCAACAAAATATTCATCGTCATCATCACCACCACCATCACCATCAACATGAGCAGCAGCACTCTCATCTCCATCTTATTGAGTAACCATGGTTACGGACCTCTTTCACCTGTGAATCTTCCCATGGTAACTTTTTCTCCTGAAGTATTGAGATAGATCTGTGGAACATCATCTAAATCTTGACTGATGAAAGACAGTGCTGATGTGTGAACGTGTCTGGGCCATCGACTCACTTCATCAATTTCAGAGTGCCCTTCGCACACCACATCTATAATATATAAGACAAAATTAAATAATTATGAATGAAAGCAAATACCAAAAATCGTACTCCAGAAAAGTAGATTCATAATTATTTATTTAATGGTTGATCCATTTATTCACTTATTAAGTTTCGTTCATTAATTACAAATATTCCAATGATGTTCATTTATTGAAGTATACCGCATATTACAAACCATGGTCGTATTCGCTCGCTGTTGATGTATCTTGCGGCTATTTGTAAGTGTTTCGTGTGTGTGTGTGTGTGTGTGTGTGGTTTTTTTTTTTGGGGGGGGGGTGTCCTATTTACCTTTATCATCTATCGTGACCCGTATCCTTGTCTTCTCGAGATGAACCTTATCTCCATATTTTCTCAGGATTGTCTGGTCAAGGAAATAGAATGGAAGCAAAAAGTGAGTTAAATTCCAACCCTTTTACAAGCATCAAACACGATCGCAAAGTCTTTCAAGAAATCCACTGAGATCAGTTCAAAAACCCTACTGAATTGCCAAGAGAAATATTGTTAAGATTGTGCAATACGTCATTGTAATGTCTACATATTTCAAAATTGAACAGGTCTATTGACATTGCGTTACGCTTGATTTTTTTTTTAAGCATTTGCAATCCTGTTGTAAATATTAGAGATTATACTAATCGTGGTATTTTGTGTGACTGTCGGAAAATAGCACTGGCAATACTAGGCGTGATAGCTCAGTCGGTAGAGCAGTGGTCTCGTAATCCGGTGACCCGGGTTCGAAACCAAGGCGATGCGCTAGTGCCCTTTGGTAAGGCATTAATCCTCATTACCAGGTCCCTCGGAGAGGACCTAAAGCCGTCGGCCGTCTGGTTGCTTACTTACAAGCATTTATGCTTTCTTAGCAGGCAGGTAAAATAACCACCACCACCAAAGTATGTAATACAAAGTAAATTACAGATGATCGCAACTTTCTTTTTAAAATGAACTCATATTGTTAATACAAAAAACAAAGTTTATACACTTACATGATGTGGCATCAAACAGTCAACGTCTTCCGATTTGAAGGCTATTCTACCAAAGAGTCCATCGGGTTCGTCACACCCCTCCTTCTCGACGCCCTCCTCGGCTTCCGTCGTCTGAGTGTTGACAGGAATGATCAGGACATCGACCACCTGTACCTGGTTGAATGACACGTCTGTATTCTCCCAGTCTTCGCTCAGGCAATGGTCTTCTTGCTCTGGTTCGTCACACCCCTCCTTCTCGACTCCCTCCTCGGCTTCCGTCGTCTGATCAGTGTTGTCAGGAATGATCGGGACATCGACCACCTGTACCTGGCTGAATGACACGTCTGTATTCTCCAAGTCTTCGTTCAGGCAATAGTCATTTTCGCTTTTGATATCGGACTTGGATTCCTTGGTCGAGGAGTTCTTCTCGAAAACTCTACTATCAAGAAAGAAGGAATTATTGTTCGAATCTATGGTTTGTGTCCGCTCGAATTGTGGGGATAGGGAGGGCACTTGATCTGCCATAACTCTAGGGGATGAAGTTCTCAGATGAAGACAGCTTTCCACCTTATTTGCCGCCAATGTTCGCTCTGAAAAATGTCGCTTGATCCCAGCCTTCTCCTTAAAATTCATAGAAGATCGTTTTCTCTGCTTGTTTGGTATAGCAATATTGGAACTGCTGTTTAATTCTCTTAAATCGAAATAAAATCCATGTAATGAACGTAGATTGATACTTGAAAGTTCTTCTATTCTGTAGTTGATCGGAATCTTTGGAGCTAATGAGCACATAGCGTTTCGAGCGTGGTATTTATCCTTTCCATCCACCGCACATATCAATGCGCACTGCACTCAATAGTATGTAATAACCAGAAGGGAAATCCCGGAAAAATACAAAGGAGCGGAAGCGAAAGAAGGTGTTAGTTTGTCAAGCTCAATAGCTTTATCTCGTGACCTGTACATCAACGCATTCAGTCAGGTAACTCGATAGAGGTTGGGTGTGAAGACAGTCAGGAAGAACCACGTGATTAGGTGAAAAGTTTCCTATCACGTGTCATAAGACTTTGTTTCCTTTTTTCCCTCTATATTAACACAGCCTGATCCCATAGGAGGGGTCGGTTGGTTCTGATCTCGACCACTTTTATTTTGTTTTTTCTGTAAATTTTAATGTACTTCCCATCAATAATATTTGCAAACTTGAAGCTTATAACTGTTGGTAGTAGTAGTAGTAGTAGTAGTAGTAGTAGTAGTAGTATATAGTAGTACTACTACTACTACTACTAGTAGTAGTAGTAGTAGTAGTAGGGTGATCACGCTCCCTTTGCACACAATCTGCCCCACGAACACACATACACAACAGCAGTCAGTTGGTAGAAATAGCAATTTTTGTAAATTTATTTTTTAAAAACTAAACAATATTTTTTAATTTGTATTTCACATATATTTCAAGAATACCTTTAACTACAATTCTGTGTAGTTTCATATTTTATCGGCATTGCAAAAAAATTGGAAAATTTAAGGTTAATATTTGGTGTAAATATGATCTATGAATATATGATTTAAAAAATGCCAACAAAATGAACAGTTTGACTTTCCTAATTTGCAAAATGAGTGCGCGAATATATAATTAGCTGAAATGACCTAAATTGCATATTTGATGAATATTCATGATTTTTTTATATTTCAAATGAAATATATTTCCATACCTGTCTGATATACATAGGTTTCACTGATGTATCATGTTCGGTTTTGATTTGATTACATATGCGCATATTAATTAGGCGGACTTAGTTATTTTTACAACTTTTTCATAGCTGCAGATTTGCAAAAATGGCAAAAATAACTTTTTTTGTCGGCTTCTGTTTTCAAAACGGTAATAGAGGAATTTTCTTTTTTGTATTTTTTACCACAAAGATGATATTTTAGTGTCTGATGATTTAATTTATTATTTGTATCCAAGAAAGTGATGAATTAAGTTGTCAACTTTGTCGAATTTTGCCATTTTTGCCAATTTGACCATTTCTGGCAGGTTTTTCGGTAATTTTGCGATTTCAAAAAAATGGTATAAAATCACAACGCATTGACCGATTTCAATTCTGATTTTTGTTTTTTGGAAGCTTTCATAAAGCTTGATCATTTGCAATCATCAAATAACATGTGTTTGTTGTACTTATTTTTGGTGTGCTATACCTACTACTACTTCTACTACTACCATCACCACCACCACCAGCACCACCACTACTACTAGTACTACTACTACTACTACTACTACTACTACTACTACTACTACTACTACTTCTACTACTACTTATACCACTACTACTAACACTATTACTGCCAGTACTCCTACTACTACTACTACCACTCTAACTACTACTACTACTCATACTACATGTACTACTACTACTACTACTACTACTACTACTACTATACTACTAGTACTTCTACTACTAATACTACTACTACTACTACTACTACTAATACTACTAATACTTCTACTACTACTACTACTACTATTTCTTCTTCAACCACTACTACTAACACTATTACTGTCATTACTTCTACTACTACGTATACTACTCCTCCTCCTACTACTACTTCTTCTACTACTACTACTGCTACTACTACTACTACTACTACTACTACTACTTCAAGTTGTAATTGTGAAGATAAACATATCAATTACATTATCGGAGCTGCGGGTTCAACCACATGCAGTGTTTATTCATTCATTTATTAATTTTTCATCTCATGCAATTTAGGTCCATGGGGTCCCCTACCATAAGTAGTAGTATCTGATTTACATGACATATAAATTGGAGAACGATTATTAAATGGGAAAGACGGTTTTGACATTCCCGCTCATCAAAACAAGGTCAGTCTATATGAATGGGTTCTGTGATTGACACAGGCGTTTTGCAAAACAAAGAGATTTGTTGTGCAGAGGAGAAAGATTCAAGCATGCAGACTCTGACATATTGCTCAATAGCCATAACGTCCATTCGGAGTACACTTATTAAATGTTACCACTATTATAAGCTGACACTGCTCTTATCAATAGTATGCAGGACATTATTTTATCGATCCATGTGTACTATGTTGTATGGTTTGTTTATTCTCGTCTACGTCTGTCGATCATTCAGTATTTGTTATTAACGCCGATATAATAGTTTGCGTAACCAGCTGACTAACTGACTGGGGTTCAATTTATAATTTAGACTCAAAGTTCATGTTTAAATATATTTAAGGGTTTAATTTTACGACTGATGTTTACAACAAGGGGTTCTATCAATTAATAACACTCTTCAATAATAACTACTTAAAATTTCGTGAGAGGTTTAAAGGTCCCCCTTATTCTCAAACAATAACTCAACATGGCTCAGCATTGCCGAGTTTACAAACAGTTACAAGCAGAGTTCTCATCCGGGTGAATAGTTTCTCTATTCTCACTATTCCGATGTATTTTGTAGGTCTGGATGTTGACTATGAACCTGTCAATAACCAAAGAAATAACACTATCAAATTTACACACCATCCGTAAAAGTACCATAGTTTACTAAATTACATAAGAAATGGAATAGGAAGAGGGTCACAGAGTTTTAGTGTGATTGATGATGATAAGCAAACAAAATGAAAGGCCTTGCATGATACGGCAACCCATTGGAAGGCTATATTGGATAATATCAATATACACACTAGCTACCCACGCACTTTATCTGAAGCTAACTTGTTTACCAAAACAATTTGCTCGAGTTTGACTACCTGTTTCTGGTCACAGGGATAAAAGAGCCACGTGTATAACGGGGATTTCCCAGTCAGGTGATGTAAGAGTATAGGCCTAGGGTCACAGAAAAGTCGCTCGTGATCGGTGCATTGAGATCGAATCATTTCAAAGTTCATTCAATGAAAAAGGTCGATACTCCAGGCCTAGTACCACTTGACCGACTAAAGACCGACTCCGAACCCACCAATTGTTTTCTTTCAATTGGCGGTAATGTAATGTTTTGTGCGGGCAGGTGTCGGTCTGGTGTCGGTCTGGCGTCGGTCTGGCGTCGGTCTGGTGTCGGTCTGGTGTCGGTGTGACTGGAACATGAGAACATGACTGCTTTCCACTCCCAAATCACACCGACCAGATAGACAACAGTTCGTCGACATTTTATTGAAGCGCATGGTTAGTTTAATATATTTCCAAAGGATTTCGAAGAACTTGACTTATGACGGGTTTTTTTAAATGATGAACAGTTCCTAGATGTAATTCTTTGCACCAGAGACCGTCACCAGACCAAACTAATATTTACATTAATTGTTCTGAATAACCAAGAATCGGTCGGTTTGAAGTAGGTATATAACATCATGGAGAAGGTTTGTCGAAGAATGTACTTACTATACGAAGTGTCTGAGGTACTACTATCTGGTATATTAAACTTTGAATTGAGCTGATTATCAAAGAAAATCATTAAAATGATGTTCATCATCCTAAAGCTTTATAAAGCATGAAACAGTTGGCTCAAGGTCACATCGCTTCAAGAGACCGACTCACCACTAGATGTATTTAAATATCATGGATAAAAACCATATTACTTAGACGCTATGACAATGAAATAATTATTACACGCGTTGTAAAAACTGCACTGTTTTGTCAAAGTAGACTTATTTTCGCGGATCCTTCTACTTCTTTTTCTCTGTCTTTCTTTCCCTACTCTCTCCTTCTCTCCATCTCTCCTCATCACCTCCCTCTTGTTCTCTCTCCTCCCTCTCTCTCTCTCTCTCTCCCTCCCTATGTCTCTCTCTCCCTCTCTCTCTTCTACTTGTTCGTGGTTTTTGTTTCGTACTTTGTCTTTCTGTTTTTCCTAGTGTATATTTCTCTTCAACTCCTTTTTTTCTGTCTGTGCATTTTTTTTGTCTCTATATCAGTATTTCTGTAAAAAATCTAAAAACTAAAATCGATAAAACATGTAAAATAATGAGCTTTATAAATCTATATACCTCCTCGTGATTTGAGAGATCGCTTGCACATAATATTTTTTCCTTTTATGGTCATTGATATTTTTCTTTTGTTACGTTATTTGCACTCCCGGAGAGCTAGACACGCTTTACGACCTTCTCTTATATTACTTAGACGCTATGACAATGAAATAATTATTACACGCGTTGTAAAAACTGCACTGTTTTGTCAAAGTAGACTTATTTTCGCGGATCCTTCTACTTCTTTTTCTCTGTCTTTCTTTCCCTACTCTCTCCTTCTCTCCATCTCTCCTCATCACCTCCCTCTTGTTCTCCCTCCTCCCTCTCTCTCTCTCTCTCCCTCCCTATGTCTCTCTCTCCCTCTCTCTCTTCTACTTGTTCGTGGTTTTTGTTTCGTACTTTGTCTTTCTGTTTTTCCTAGTGTATATTTCTCTTCAACTCCTTTTTTTCTGTCTGTGCATTTTTTTTGTCTCTATATCAGTATTTCTGTAAAAAATCTAAAAACTAAAATCGATAAAACATGTAAAATAATGAGCTTTATAAATCTATATACCTCCTCGTGATTTGAGAGATCGCTTGCACATAATATTTTTTCCTTTTATGGTCATTGGTATTTTTCTTTTGTTACGTTATTTGCACTCCCGGAGAGCTAGACACGCTTTACGACCTTCTCTTATATAAATAGAGTGTTCCTCTATATTTTCTCACTTCCGCCTCACGTATTTGTAATTGTGATCGCCAGACTTGTTTAAATGGGGGGGGGGGGTGCACACAAAATCTGTTCTGAGTATTATGTTTCCAAACTCATGGGATAGGAATGGGGGTAAGGTTAAGATCAACTATGTAACATGGCCAGCAATTCGTCATCACGAATTTGTGAGGGGTCGGACCAAATCAATTTGCAGACAGGTTAGCACATTTGTTTTACCAACAAGCAAAAACAGAAACAAAAAATGAAACAATAAGGTCATCATTACGCGATTAATTAACAAGGCTCTAAACTAAACGCGCCGACTAAAATATGTTAAGGGGTTGGGTCGGATTAAACTCTCCCTCTGGTAATGCACCTATCTTAATGATACTCAGAATATAGAATATTAAATGTAGACCTACTATAATAATTTATATCATGGCACATCTCCTCTTAACGCTTTCACTGAGGCATAAATCTATGTTTAAAGAAAGCAAAAGTGAAAGCATAATGAAATTTATCAATGAAAACGATCAATGGATTCAAATACCACACGATCATCTGTAAACAATATATGTTTATTTACTGTGGTTAACTGGACGGGATATCCCCCACCATGTGTCACATGTCCAGATGAATAGTAGTTTTCACTTAATAATGGCATGGAAAGTTTGAGGAAAAGTAATGGAAAATTTATAGAGAAAAACAGAAATTGATGATATTTTTGTACACGACAAACGGGAGAGTTGAGTTCTTTACTCTTTTACAATACACTACACACTGACCGAATTGCCAATCTGAGATAAGCAGAGCTTTTGAGATTTCAGATTTCAAACATTTCTGACTCTCTTATTATTCGTCTAATTTATTTCAAACTTTCACCATTCCGTTTCTCTATTTTCTGGTATCATACAAATGAAATATTATAAAGGTTGAATTGCCCTTCAATTACTTTCACCGTATGTCATAATGTGTTCAGTTTAAAACAAAAATTGAAACAGTTTATTAATAAACATTTAATCGCGGCCAAAGGCCAAATTACGGAGTCGTGTACAAAAAATAATACAATAATGACAATAATAATAATAGGCATTTCTATAGCGCCGTGTAACAAACAATTATATTCCGAGGAGCATTTATTATTGCCCCGGCTATAGTCTAGCTGCCATTACAGCGCTCTAGCATTTCAAGGAATTAAAACCTGCTAGGTTAACAATCGTATCAGAAACGTATAACAAAAATAATGCCATAACATTTACTCATGAAATAATAAGTATTTAACTAGGTAGTTGGGTCAAAGACGATGTATATACTTTTATGAAGTGAACAGTTGAGGTGTAGGTATGAAATTAATTGGTGCACTTTCTAATTTCTGTCCGTCTCTCTCTCTTTCTCTCTCTGGCGCACAATGGATGAACGACAAGGCCATTGGCACCTACTTTGGTTTATTTTTTGAAAGTCTTTGTCATCCGATGAAAGAGCTAGTGATAACACGTACGTCGGGGTGGATGTGCTTTTCGTTTACACAAAAAAATGAATTTTTAACGATTTTTTTTTTTAAAACGACCATAGGCTAACATGTTAGGCTGCTGACTCTGACCAGGCTCTGACGATAGGGGGCGTTGTGAAATGAGACTAAACGGAGCAATATGATTGTGTTTCAGTTGCATGCAGAATGGGTTTCTACGGGGGGTAACACCTGTATACAGGGGCGTCGCCAAAGGGGGGGTGTGGGGGGTACGACACCCCCCACCTGTCAGGATTTTGTCGGTAAAATTGCGCTGCCGTCGGGAAAAAAGAGAAAAGGGGGAGGGGAAAAAGAGAGGGAAAGGGAAAGAAAGGAAAAAAGAAAAGGAAAAGAAAAGAAAGAAAGGAAAAGAAAGGAAAGAAAGGAAAAGAAAGGAAAGAAAAGAGAAGAAAGAGAGAGAGAAAAGAAAAAGAGGGAGGAGAGGAAAGAAAAGAAAAAGAGGGAGGAGAGGAAAGAAAGGAAAAAAAAGAAAAGAAAGAAAAGGAAAAAAGAAAGAAAAAAAAGTAAAAGGGAAACAAAAGAAACGGGGGGTGAAAGAGAGGAGAGAGAGGGGAGGTAAGAGCCTGGGAGAAGAGGAGTGGGGAGTAAAAGAGAGAAGGGGGTTGTTGGGTGGAGTCGTCTCGTCGAGGGAGCAAGAAAGACACGGTCAAATATGTTGCTGTGTTGGGTCAGCTGTGTCGGTACTCTTGCTCGATCCTCGTGTACTAATATCAATGCAGAATTTTGAGTTCGGTGAGATGTATCTTGTCGGTCGGCCGACAAGTTTTTTTCCCTACGAACTGTGACTTTTTATCCGCTGTGACGACTTCGATAGTGACTACAACTACTATACTTGTATTTTCTCGAAGTTTCACTTTCCTAAAATATCAGCTAAAGAAATCAGAGGTTTAAAATTTTCGGGGAAACTAAATTCTAACAAGGTTTAAGAATCAACAACGGTACGACGAATCGTTTTCCTTTCTCTATATTGTGATGAAACGCCAAAGATTCCGCGCTTCGCGCGGAAGGGGAAAACTTAATTTAGACGAGTCGAGAACGGTACAACGAATCGTCTTCTTTCTCTAATAATTTAAGGAAACGTCAAAGCTTCCGGGCTTCGCGCGAGAGGGGGGAACTGAATTCAGACAAATAGGGCTTATTAAGAGTCGAAAACGGTACAACGAATCGTCTTCTTTCCCTAATAATTTAAGGAACTTCAAAGCTTCCGCGCTTCGCGCGAGAGGGGGAAACTGAATTCAGACAAATATGGCTTATTAAGAGTCGTTAACGGTACGATAAATCGTCTTCCTTTCTCTATATTGTGATGAAACGCCAAAAATTCCGCGCTTTGCGCGGAAGGGGAAGACTTCATTTAGACGAGTGGAGAACGGTACAACGAATCGTCTTATTTCTCTAATAATTAAGGAAACGTCAAAGCTTCCGCGCTTTGCGCGGGAGGGGGAAACTGAATTCAGACAATATTAAGAGTCGAAAACGGTACGACAAATCGTCTTCCTTTCTCTATATTGTGATGAAACGCCAAAAATTCCGCGCTTCGCGCGGAAGGGGAAGACTTAATTTAGACGAGTTGAGAACGGTACAACGAATCGTCTTATTTCTCTAATAATTTAAGGAAACGTCAAAACTTCCGCGCTTCGCGGGGTAGGGGGAAGCTTCATTCAGACAAGGATTAAGAGTCGAGCACGGTTCCACGAATCGTCTACTTTCTCTAATAATTTAATGAAACGCCAAAACTTCCGCGCTTTGCGCGGGAGGGTGAGAACTGAATTCAGATAAGGATTAAGAGTCGAAACAGTACACCGAATCGTCTGCTTTTTTCTCATAATTTAATGAAACGTCAAAGGATTAAGAGTCGAGCACGGTTCAACGAATCGTCTACTTTCTCTAATAATTTAATGAAACGCCAAAACTTCCGCGCTTTGCGCGGTAGGGGGAAGCTTGATTCAGACAAGGATTAAGAGTCGAGCACGTTTCAACGAATCGTCTACTTTCTCTAATAATTTAATGAAACGCCAAAGCTTCCGCGCTTCGCGCGGAAGGGGGAAAACTGAATTCAGACAAGGATTAAGAGTCGAGCACGGTTCAACGAATCGTCTACTTCGCGCGGGAGGGGGAGAACTGAATTCAGATAAGGATTAGGAGTCGAGAACAGTACACCGAATCGTCTACTTTTTTCTCATAATTTAATGAAACGTCAAAGGATTAAGAGTCGAGCACGGTTCAACGAATCGTCTACTTTCTCTAATAATTTAATGAAACGCCAAAACTTCCGCGCTTCGCGCGGGAGGGGGAGAACTGAATTCAGATAAGGATTAGGAGTCGAGAACAGTACACCGAATCGTCTACTTTTTTCTCATAATTTAATGAAACGTCAAAGCTTTCGCGCTTTGCGCGGGAAGGGGGAGGAACTTCTTTCAGACAAGGATTAACAGTCGAGAACGGTACAATAAATCGTCTTCTTTTCCTAATAATTTAAGGTAACGTTTAAGCTTCCGCGCTTCGCGCGGGAGGCCTATCACCCACCCCCCTAATGAGCGCGTTTCGCGCGCTCTTTAAGTGATTCGCTTGCTCTCTACCGCCCCTCCCTAAAATAAGATCCTAGCTCCGCGCCTGCATTAAAATATAGCTATGATGCTGACTAAGTTGACGAAATAATTCATATATTTATGTCGTCGAGGAAAATGACCATTTGCGCATACGCAAGTACTAAAGATAGTTCATAGGAAAATAGTTTAGCCTTCGGCCCCGGGTTTATAGGGTTAAATTTGTAGATATTGGACATTTAATTTTGTCGGTAATTGGTGGCTAGTTTTGTCGGTAATCGTTGGCCTACACACCCCCCCCCCCCCCCCCCACTGAAAAAGGTCTAGCGACGCCCTGCCTGTATAACATATAAAAGCATTCATTAAACATGGCTCTGGATTTTTACTGGGTAGCACATAGCAACTTTTCCCTTGTTATTATGATGTTTGTTTCATAGTGTATAATCATTGTTTATTCCTCTTCTCATTTCTATATCTAGTATATTCGCCATCCCTCTCTGTCTCTTGTTTATTTGCACCAATACTGAACTCCGTGCATGAAGGGGGCGCCGTATACCGAGGCCGCTATATACTGGCATACATCCGAAATCTTTGGACGTAACTTTTAATGCTCTTAGATTTGGATGGATGGATAGACTCACCTGCAGAAAACGCAGGATTCATAAAGGACCAGGTTTCTTCGTTATAAAAAATAGCGACATCGACAACAACAAAAACAACAACATTAACAACAACAACAAAGACAATAATTTTCCTGCGTGACTTGATCAAGGACTCATTCTTTCATTTCGACCCAAGCTTCATGAATTTTTTTTACAGAGTTTCCGGAAACAACATCCCCCAACAACATCTAAAAGGCATTTAAAAATTGTATAAACCGACTAACAAATCAAGCAACAATTTCTACCATATGATAATAATGAACTATAGATAAACAATATCTGTTTTCCCACACTGACTTCGGAAGCGGATGCCCTTGGAGAGTCCGGAATAATGATCCAAAACAAATCTTCACAAGAAGAAATTAAATGTGTTTGGGAATTCAGAACAAGACGATTCCCACACCTGACGAGGTTTATGGGGTAGAATATGATGAACTCTGCCATTGAACCTTTCCCCAAGATTCATACGAGTATGACTTGTGTAATTTTGTATTATAGAGATATCGACTGCTTTGAGAGGCCAGGCGCGCCAAGGGGTCATGTCAGGATGTGCACGTTCCCGAGAGCCTATAAAACAGCCAGACCTCGAATATTAAAGCAGTCGATATGTCTTATATAATTATGCCGAATTGAAACAAAAATCTACCAAGAATTCTTACCTTATCATTTTATTGAGTAAAGATTGGTTAAAACATCACGGAAAATCTGAGACACTGTAAATCTTCGCTGGAAAAATGACTGAAAGTTTCAATCATTTTGGAATCGCAGACAAAAAGCACTGTATGGTGTCCGAACTAAATATTTAGGTATAAAAAATTACACGCTCGATTCAATTTTCCACGCTCAAGGAGACTTGACATGTTTTAGGGGTATAGTGCATGATGATCTGAAAATAATGCACACGGTCATAATATACTAGTCATTTTTTCAATGTCTGATGCACACCGACAGACGAAGTCTGAGAGCATCTTTCAACTATTTTCAGGGGTAAGGATAGGCCTATATCGTGTTTATCAAGATTTAACAGGTTAGATGACGAATTTGGGGTTGATGATTTGCCCCCTGGCCCACCCCCCCCCCCCTCCCTCTAAAAAGAAAAAACAGAAGAAGAAGAAGAAAGAAGTGAAATGAAGGTATGTTTGTGGTAGGATGGGGGGGTACCCCCTCTTCATATCCAGCATCGAATGTCAATGAATAATGGTAACCACAACATTTCTGGTACGTTGAATGACAGATTAATTTTAAAATCAGTATACATAAAAAGCTACATAAGAGACAATTCTTACATTGATATAAGTGGAGCTTTGGGAGAATTGTTAATTTAAATTCAGAGACATTTTGTGTGTTGAAACATAATGAAAATGTTGTCCGGCACTACGTCACCTTGACTGTTTACAAATTCAGCCAATTTGAAATGCCCATACGTATAGTATTAAAACTTTAAAAAATCGAAATTTTGTTATTTTGTTGTCACATTTGAAACGTTCACCGGTCAGCTACTCTGAATTTCTGCTTTTTAGAGTAGATGTCAATAAAGATTGATTTCCATTAAAATATAGGATTTTTCGATGTTGCACCTTTGGAGCTGCGTATTTATGCATCTTATTCTGATTTGGGACGCAGAATTCATGAAGATCCTGATTATGCTTGATATCAACGCAGACAGACTTATACGGTCACAAAGTTTCGTACAAACGATGCGTTCGTACGAATCTCCCTAATCGTACGAATCTCCCTGTTCGTACGAATTCTAGAGTTTGTAGAGATTTGTAGATTGGGCATAGCTTCTTACGTCCTTCTTATGGAGTTCGTATGAACGCCGTTTAATATTTCGTTTTTGGTTCTCGCATATGGTCGTACTCGTAACTGACGGCATTCTCAAGTCATTCGTAAAAAGATCTTATGGATTTTTTTTTTTTGGTATAGTTTGTCGGGTTGCAAAAAAGCGCTGTATAAATTGCATAAAGTGTGTACGAACGCCTTACGAACGTCAGGATTCCTTCTAACGAAGGCCATACGAATCTCCGTTAACAAGGCGTTCTACGAACGCCGTGAGAGTCCTCTATAAACAACTTTAGGTGTTCTTACGATCATCGTAAGATTTTGAGGCTTCTAGAATTGCCTTTCGACCCTACGAAATGTACGAAGATCTTGCGTGGTTCTTGCGATGTTATTACGACGTTCGTACGGTCGCATAACGAAGAGAGGGTTTCATACGAGGTTGAAAAAAATCTTGGACAAGACCATCAACCAGACTGCGAACTTACGAACGGTCTACGAACGCTGATTTCGTACGGCCTTCTTAAGAAGATCTTACGAAATGGTCTGAAAATCGTTCGTACGGCATTCTTAGCAGGTCGTAAAGGTATTTGAGACCGAGGCTTTGACCCTTCAAAAACGCTTGTTTTGCACTATATCCCATTTTAGGTGCAAAATTACCGGAGCAAAGCGACTGACCTACAGACGAGTTTCGCATATTAAACTCTTAATATATGGACTTTATTCTCTCTCTCTCTCTCCATATCTCTCGTGTTTTCTCTCCCCTTCTATTTTTCTCTTTCTTTCTTACTCTCTCCATCTATATAAACATCTCTCTCTCTCTTTTTCTCTCTCTCCCCCTCTCTTTCTGTCTCTTTCTCTCTTTATTTCTATCTCTCTCTCTCTCTCCCCTCTCTTTCTGTCTCCGTCTCTCTGTCTCTCTCTCATGCCCTACCTCTTCTTAATCCCCATCTCATCATCTTCTCTTAGTTAGTTTTAGTCGTCAGCTCTGATTATTTTGCAAACATTGGATTCTCAATCACAAGTATCAATCCCAATATCTTTCTTTATTTTACATTCGTCCGTTTCAGATTGCATACAAAAAAGCATAAAATCACCAAAAACACACTTTATTCAGATGGAAATACTTCTTTGATTTTTTAATAAAACTGTATTCAAATTCTTGTATATTACAAGCTCAAATCAAAATGACATCATATTTCATAAAACTTGTTCATTTACAAGAAACCATAATTGATATCCTGAAATCAGTATATTTGATTTGGCTGTCGATACAATTACGACATCTGTTTTGTTTGTTTTTTACTATCAAGGTCGATTGAATAGAGACCTTTATCATGAGAACTACCAATTACATAAAACACGAAACCTATATATATTATTTACACAAAATATTAAATAGGATATATTTTCTCTCTTTGTTTCGTTCATCGGTTCTTCTCAAATTGCATGTATTTACCTATAACGAATAATGATGGCAATGTAAAAAATAAAAAGTGAGCAAATTTACTTAGAAACTACGGCAAGTGCAACTTTCTCATACAGAGAATGGTTTGAAGGACATAGGCCCGTGAAAATACTATAAATATCATCCAATGTACAAAGGCTATTTACAAGTGGAACCTATGTGCAAGAATCGTGCATTTGTTAATGAAATTATTAATACTCTTGTAATTGTGATTAACATGTACATTTCAAGACAAATCATTTCGAAATAGGCATTTTTCTGTATGTAATCTCAAGAATTGTAATGAGAAAAATGTATAATTTACTCGTTAATATAATAAAACATATTGCAGTAAGAATATGACCACTCATATCAATAAACTAAATTATGTACAACAATACCGAATGGTTTATCCCTGCCTGGAGGCCCATTATATGTTAATCACATTTTATGTATCTTTTCTAACCATGCTAACGTGTTGATTAAAGCAATTAATTAATAATAAAATAATAATAATGAAAACGGTGATTATAAAGCGCTGTTCACCAAAGTCTCTAAGCATCGAATTCCGATTCAACTTTCAATATTGCAATTAATCACATGTTTCCTATAAATCTGTCGATTCATTTTAAAGGGAACATATGTAGGTACTGACATATATAATTGGAACAATAGTATTGCAGGTTTTTCATTCTCAGCCAAAGAATAAGCGAAAAGCAAAATGAATGTAAAAAGGAATATTTTCACATGTTCACAGGTACGTTTGTGGTACATGGGGGCATGAACCCAAATTTGTGAGAACATATTGTGTGTGACTACGCTATGTCAGACTTCGATTTTCAATCTGAAACTTCAACAGATCACATTCATTACGATAACCTATTAAAAAAATTCGTATTCTCCTGACAATGCTCGTGAAATGAATTATTATATACAATGACCTTGACAATGACTTTGATGATGACCTTGCTGATAACCTTGTAGATGATCACACCCTCGATGGTCTTGATAGAGCAGAGTTTTATACAAGAGGGACGCCGAAAGAGCCACTAGAAGGGACTGAACGTGGATTGCTGCATTGAGACAATTGTAGTGTTTTTGCAGCTTTGTCATAGATGAGGTAATGACCTAAATATAAAGAAGAGAGAGAGAGAGGGGGAGAAAGGGAGAGATTGAGAAACGGTTGAATTTGAGGCTAACGTTTATTTTAATCCCTATTCTTAGCACCAAAAAAAAGAATCCGAAAAGAATTTGCTTACCCCCCCCCCCCCCCCCCCCACGCCCCCCCCCCCCCCCCCCAATAAAAAAATTCCTCCGTAATCAAGATAATAATTCCCTAAGGTAGAATTGAACATCCCATTCAAATTGTCACAGTTTTTACTTTGTACAAGTACTTTGCTCTACTCATAAAACAAATGATACAACGCCCTCTTTCGACAGAACACACGAACAAGGTACGGTAAAAAGTATTACAGTTTAATCTGAGGAGAGAATTTGACAAAACTTTCTAATATTTGAAGCTTTCTCCCTAGTAAGACTTATATTATGTGAATATCTCATTAAGAAATTCAGACCATAGTATTTTATCTTTCAAATTGGACCATGCATTGTGACAAAGTATGACTCAAAGACATAATATAACAAGCAGTTGGTAACTAGTGCATGGCAATAACAAAATCACAAGTGAATGCCAAGTTACCTTTTGTTCCTTTTTTAATCAGTATATTAATACATTCTCACTTAGTGGTGTAATTAAACAAATAATTGATAGAAACGGGTGCGGTAGAATTCACTTTAGCTTCCATTTTTTGTTGTTGACTTTATTTTAAGCCATTTTCGTCGTCTGCCTCATCCACTATACCGCTACAGACATTTTTGTTTAAATGTTCTGTTTTTTCATTTTCATCGTTATCATAATCATTTGATTTTAGGAGGGTGTATCGGTTAGGTCTTTATTTGATTCACCCTTATTCAGTTGATAGTTACCTCGACGCTTCACTGACTCGAACACGAAAGTGTCATTTTCTCTGTGTATCTTGTCCAGCATATATGCTCGATCGGGATTATACGGATCCTCCATCAGCTGAAAATAAACAATAAATGCAGAAAATCACGGGTTAAAATTTAAAACAATGTATATTAAAAAAAAAATTAATCATTTTATCTACATGACTTGCAGTTTCAATTAATCAAAATGGCAAATATTGAAGCGGTATCATAATGTGCTGTGTAGTATTGATGGTAAACTAAGCTTTGTTTCCCTTCTTTGGGAGTACGATTTATTTGGACTTTGTGAGAATGTACCTCACACCCTAGTCCACATTCTGTCCGTTTTTCTGGTTTTATTATTCAATCACACGCATCGATCCCACCAGGCGCGCAAGCAGGATTTTTTCGAAGGGGGGGGGGGGGGGGGAGGGGAAGGGGTTTACAATTTGAAAATCACGCCAAAGATTTCGCAACGACTCAGCCAGCCGCTGAATAATTGGCCGATCGATGTTTGGTTTCGTTGGGGGGGGGGTGGTAAGGTCAGCTATTTTGGGTCACCCATTTCTACTATTTTTGTTGTTTTAATTATTATTTAAAATAATACAAATTAAAAAAATACAAAGGGAGGGGGGTTTCTCCAAAACATACATATACAGTTAAGGGGGGTTCAACCCCCCCCCCCCCCCCCCCCTACGTACGCGCCTGGATCCCACACACAGAATGAGAGGAATGGCAAGGTTTACTGTCAACGTTGAGGGTGTGTTATTTTATCAGCTGATTGAGCGCGCGACGCGGAAACGGTACAGAGGCTTGACTACTGACACCCATAATTCAAAATGTGTAAATCTCACTTGAGTTTCTTTAGGGAGATTTTAGCATGGATACAGAATCTCTGGAGGTTTAAAAGATTATTTTGAACTATTAATTTCAAATCACTTGGATCAAGGAAGACAAAACCTTTTAATCATTTCAAGCACTATAATATTTAATTTGTGTACCTTCATGTTGTTCTGTACTGCATCGTATAATTTGTTGGTGTTATGTTGACGAATTGCACAGCGTTGGCCTTGCCCCCCTCGATAGAAGTCCAGGAAGAATTTAGCTGCAGAAGAGAAGCAAATATAATCTGTTCAAATTTCATGTAAATATAATTTTTCTTGATATGCAGCTGAACCTGATGAACGTAAAGAAACCAAAAAATCACTTGTTTGATAATTTGTTGCAAATGTAAATCAATAAAATTCCTGTGGAGGGAATTAAAAGTATAAAAAAGGAAAAAAATCATCTTCTTCATCACTGTAATCATCATTATATTCATCATAATCATCATCATCACCATCATCATCATCGTCATTATCGTCATTGTCATCATCATCTCACCATCATTATCGTCGTCATTGTCGTCATCACCATCATCACGACCACAGCTATCATCACCACCATCATCACCATCATCAGCACCATCATCACCATCAGCATCATCATCAGCACCATCATCAGCACCATCACCATCATCATCAGCAGCATCATCATCAGCAGCAGCTTATCATCACCATCACCATCACCATCACCATCATCATCACCATCATCACCATCATCATCATCACCATCATCAGCAGCAGCAGCATCATCATCACCATCACTATCACCATCATCATCATCATCATTGTCATCATCATCACCATCAGCATCATCATCACCACCATCATCACCGTTATCATCATCAGCAGCACCATCATCACCATCATCATCATTGTCATCATCATCACCATCATCATTATCATCACCAGCAGCAGCAGCAGCTCTTTCATCTCAATCTTATTGAGTAACCATGGTTACGGACCTCTTTCATCGGTGAATTTTCCCATGGTAACTCCTGCTTCTGTAGCATTGAGATAGATCTGTGAAGCGTCATCTTCATCTTGACTGATGAAAGACAGTGCTGATGTCCAGATGGGCCTTCCACTGCAAATGATTTCCGTATGCACTATTTCCACTACAACTACATTATGAATGAAAGCAAATACCAAAATCTTCATTTAGAATAGTAGATTTACATTTATTTACATTTGTTTTTTTGTTTAGTTATTTATGCATTCATTCGTTTTTATATTCTTTCACTAATTAAAATTACAAATATTCCCATTTTCTTTTTTTTATTTTTTATTATTCCGCACATTACGTAGTGTAGTGTGCTACTGTTTTTAGTGAGTTTTATCAATATCTTTTGCGAGGAGAGCGTCCTACTTACCTTCATCAGCTATGGTGACCCGTATCGTTGTCTTCTCGAGATGAACCTCATCACCTTCTCCATATTTTCTCAGAATTGTCTGGTCAAGGAAAGATAGTCAAAGCAAAATATTAGGTAAAGTCCTACCCTTATACAAGCGTCAAACACGATCGCAAAGTATTTTAAGAAACCAACTGAAGATCAGTTTCAAAACGTTATGAATTGTCTAGAGAAATATTGTGCAATATGTACTTGTAATGCATATTTCAAATTAGGACAAGTTTATTGACATTGCTTTAGGTTGATTTTTGAAAGCATTTGCGATCCTGTTTTTTAGTATTACAGACTGTGTTAATCATGGTATTTTTATGACTGCCGGAAAAAAGAACTGTTGTAATTTTGTGCGAAAGAAAAGAACATTTTAAATGTCAATACTTTGAAATAATGTATGTAATGCAAAGTATTTTTCAAAAAATTAACTCGATGACAATTTCAATATTCCATATAAATCATGTTCAGATAACTTAATACGTCGTTTTCATGCTCGCACGTTTCAATAGGTGACACACTTTGCAATAGGTGACACACATTGCAATAGGTGACACACATTGCAATAGGTATTAACACACATTGCAATAGGTGACACACATTTCAATAGGTGACACACATTGCAATAGGTGACACACATTGCAATAGGTGACACACATTGCAATAGGTGACACACATTACAATAGGTGACACACATTACAATAGGTGACGCACATTGCAATAGGTGACACACATTGCAATAGGTGACACACAAGACTAAGAAGCCGAACTTTCAGCTGCTTTCTGAAGATATTTGATAGTAGACCCATTTTATAAAACAAATAATAAACAGGTTTTTCGTTCTTGAAGTTATGGCGATGCAGCACTATTCAGGTATTCACAATGGCACAAAATTCATACCCTCATGCGCTGCATCGACCATAACGCACTCACACCTGTGTATTATTTGTATATTCTCACACTGCTGTTTTTCCAATCAAATAACGAGAAATATTGAATAGAGAATAGGAAGGATTAAGGTAACTTACCAATGTGAACGTTGTCTCAATATGCATGAAGAGCTTCTGAATATCACTGATGTCTAATGTGTGTAATTCTTTGTCATTGAGATGGGTGAGCGTATCAGACTCTCTGCTCGAAATGAAGAAGATAGGGAGAAGGAGAAAGAGAAAGAGAGATGGGGAGAGAGAGAGAAAGATAACAGAGAGAGATCGAGACAAAGGGAGGGGAGAGAGAGAGAGGGGGAGGGAGAGAGAGAGAGAGAGAGTAAGAGGGAGAGACAGAGAGATAAAGAGAGAAGGAAATGGAGTTACAGGAAAGAAGTAGAACCAGAAGAGAAGAGACAGAATTAGAGCGGGGAGGCAAATAAGAACAAAGAAAGAAGTGGTTAATAATATGATGAATTTGACAAGTTAAGTGTCATTTTTATACACCACCCGTATTCTAGTATCCTCAGCCCATGGTTTTATACAGTACGTAGTACCGAAGCAAGACTTCTAACTGTTAATAAATAAACTCATTAAGTTCAAAATGGGAAACAAAGGTTCATTTCCTCCAATTTCTGAAAATCGACACTATAACAAAATTATAGCATTGAAATTTGAAAGGTGGTTTTCTTTCATTTCCGCAAAATTCCTAATGAATTCATATGAGGCGCTAGTTGCCGGCGTTTATTATATCAATTTTAATTAGCACACCCACACAACATACAAAGAAATCAAAACATGAACAAGAACAAGCAAATGAAAATCATATGTGAACAGACGTACCTTAGACCAGCCTTATATGCTGCTGTATCAGTGAGTACCCTGGCAAGCTTATAGCCTTCCTCCGATTTATTGAGACTAGCACCGAACGGGCATGGGTCGGCGAATCGATGAAAATGAGCCGGTAGATGAACACTGAAACCGTCCAGTTCATAGTCCTTTTCATCATGATGGTGCTGGAAAGCAGTAAAGAAAGAATAGATGGTCGATAGAGAGTTTCTCATGGGAAGGTTTTGATAAGATGATCAATACAATAACACCTGTATATAACGACCACTCAAGGGAGACAAGAAAAGAGGTCTTTCTTTAGGCAGATGGTCTTAACATACAAGTTCCATTCAACGACAAGTTCAAGTTCAACGACAAAAACTATTCCAGGGAAGCAGGAAATGCGGTCTTTATAGACAGGTGGTCTGTCTGTACAGGTGGTCGCCGAAGCGGGTCACACTATAGTTGATAAGCATTAGGCCTAAACAAAAAAGATGTTGTATTGCCCTTTAGGTGCCAAAACATGGGTCGGTCGGTCTTTTTTTTTTTTTTTTTTTTTTCTTTCTTTTTGTCCCTCTTTGGGCTGATATTTCTCCGATTTTTAATGCTTCAATATTTATTTTTTTATTCATCAAACATTTTCTTTTTTTGTAAACGTTAAAAAAAATAAAAAAATTATAAAGCCGACCGTAGATTTCAAGATTTTGGGATCGGTCGCAAAGGACATTACAATATCTTTTGTAGGCCTTATTTAGATGTAGAATATACCAGCTCTCCTTTTTCTCACCATTTGTCATTATCCTGTAATTCAAAGCTCAATGAAATGACATCCTTATTGTACGATGTAATTACTCATTCTATTCTAGTTTGACATGATGGATAGGTGAGATTCGAGAATATACTATCTTTCCTTTTTCTCACCATTTGTCATTATCCTGTAATTCAAATCTCAATGAAATGACATTCTTACTGTACGATGTAATAACTCATTCTATTCTAGTTTGACATGATGGATAGGTGAGATTCGAGAGTTTGGATCTATCATACAAACTATTTTCCGACTTAAAAAGTTGAATGATTGAAATATCCTATAAAGCAAGAACTCATTGAGAAAATGTTAGATGATTTCATCAGTTGGCCTGCATATGTCATAATACTATATTGTTCATTAACAAAACAAATTTATTACACTTACTATTATCCCAAAGAGTCCATCGGTTTCGTCACACCCCTCCTCGACGCCCTCCTCGGCTTCCGTCGTCGGATCAGTGTTGTCAGGAAAGCTCGGGACAATGACCACCTGTACCTGGCTGAATGACACGTCTGCATTCTCCAAGTCTTCGCTCAGGCAATGGTCTTCTTGCTCTGGTTCGTCACACCCCTCCTTCTCGACGCCCTCCTCGGCTTCCGTCGCCTGAGGTTTGACAGGAATGATCGGGACATTGACCACCTGTACCTGGTTGAATGACACGTCTGCATTCTCCAAGTCTTCGCTCAGGCAATGGTCTTCTTGCTCTGGTTCGTCACACCCCTCCTTCTCGACGCCCTCCTCGGCTTCCGTCGTCTGAGGTTTGACAGGAACCTGTACCTGGCTGAATGACACGTCTGCATTCTCCAAGTCTTCGCTCAGGCAATGGTCTCCTTGCTCTGATTCGGAGCAACGTTCGCGTTCGATATCGGGTTTGGATTCCTTGGTCGAGGAGTTCTTCTTGGAAACCTTTCTATCAAGTAAGAAGGGATCGTCCAAGTTTTCGGTTTGTGCCCGTTTGAATTTCTTGGGTAGGGAGGGCACTTGATCCGCCATCACTCTAGGAGATGAATTTCCCAGATGCAGACAGCTTTCAAGTTTATTTGCCACCTGTGTTCGCGCTGAAACCTGCCGCTTGATCACAGCCTTCCCCACGAAATGTTCAGAAGATCGTTTTCTTTTTTGGATTTGCTCAGCCATATTGGAACTGCTGTTTAATTCTCTTAAATCGAAATAAAAAACTATGTACTGGTCGTCGATTGATACTTAAAAACCTCTTCTGTGTTGTAGTTGATCGGTATCCTTGTAGGTAATGAGCAGGTAGCTTTGCGAGTCCTGGTATTTATCATTTTCATCCAACACACGTATATCACTGCGCACTAGCCATGGATTCAGTGATATGTAATAATAAGGTCTCACCTTCCTGTTAATAACAAGAAGAGAATTCCCGGAAAAAATATAAAAGGGGCGGACGCTAAGAAGGCGTGGAAAAGTGACGTAGGCAAAAAGAGTGACTAGCTGGCCTGGAGGCGACTTTGCGTTTTACACCCTGGCCTGGACCTTTTCCCAATAAATTTCAAGGAACCGACTGGGAAAAGTCTATCCATGACAAGATATTGCGCGCGCACGTAGCTCTTCTGCAATGCTCAACGTACGTCCTATATGTCCAGTGTCGCGGTACGCGGTACATGTACTTTTGTATCGAGACGTACGAGTGAGAGAAAAAACAACGAATAACAACAGAAGGAAATAGAGAAAAACAATAAATAATTAAAGAACAGAGAGGAAACAAAGAATGTCATAAGCAGAGAGAGAAAACAAAAACTAACTTGAAAGAAAGAGAGAAATTAGAGAAGGAATTAATCAAAGTAAGGAAAGAGAGAAACCAAATAATATTATGGTTTTTGTGGTTTAATTCCGCCTTCTTCAGGGTTTCAATTTTTGACGTGTAGCCTACTTTCAAACCATTTGCTGATTCGGACCCCCCCCCCCCCCCTAACACACGTGTACACATATCGACACATACACAGACTACACTCGACATAATATGTGTAATGGTAATGTAATACATAAACTGTGATTTAAATATTGCACTCGTACCATTTTCTATTATTGTGGGATCACGTCTTTCATTTTTTAAATTCATGTCATTTGTTTCTAAGACCTAATTTCTCTAATTCTCTTGACCCCTCTCCCTTCATATTTGTTTTCTAAGACCTCCCCCCCCCCCCTCATCTCCCTTCATATTTGTTTTCTAAGACCCATTTCTCCCCCGCCCCCCCCCCCATCTCTATTCATATTTGTTTTCTAAGACCTCTCTCTCTCGACCCACTCTCTCTCTCGTATGTATTTCTCAGACCCCTCTTTCTTTCTCTCTCATTAACCCCCTCTTCATATTTGTTTCTAAGGCCTCTCTCTCTCTCTTCATATTTGTTTCTAAGACCCCCCCCCCCTCTCTTTCTCATTTCTTGATATTTGTTTCTAAGACCTCTCTCTCTCTAGCTCTCAATTCATGATATTTGTTTCTAAGACCCCCTCTCTTTCTCACTTCTTGAATTCATATTTGTTTCTAAGACCTCTGTCTCTCTCTCCCTTTCTCTCTTTCTCATTTTAAATTCATGATATTTGTTTATAAGACCTCTCTTTCTCTCTTTTTCCATTCATCACTTTGTCTAGTGTAATGTACAGACACATAACATATAAAGGAAATTATACACCAGTTTTACATGAATTCATTTGCACTTTATTTACTGCTTTACATTCATATACTTTTTTTTTCGTGAAGGTAATCTAATCCTTCAATGTCAGAGAAGCAATACAAAATATACAGGAGTATGTGTATGCATAAATAGTTATATAAAGAAGAAATATGTAGTAAAAGTGAAAGCAAACAATAGTAGAAATTTGAACAGATAATTTGACAGTGTGTTAAGATTTAGATGCAAGAAATGACTATAAGAAATTTTTATTTGAAAATACATGCACATGTAGATAAAAAGAGATCTGAACATAGGCGGATTCATGGGCGCAGAGGCGTGCACCGCACTTTACTTTGGAGATAACGAACTGAATACACATAATAATGGATGATACGTGAAAATATTTTTCTTCAGCGAGTAACAATATTTCACGTATTTCGCGAAAATTGATCATCCAATATTATAATTATTATTTAGATACTCCACAGAGATATTGTGATTTATTCACCATTTTTTATAATATACTAGTACATGTACTTGTAAACTGCATCTTGGCAATTGAAGCTTGAAACGAGTGCAAATATGAAATTTCCCAAGCATTTATGTGGTGCTGGTGCACAACTAACATGAAAAGTTAAAAATGTTTGAATTTCAAGAAAACAGTAGGCCTACCGTAACACTAATATAATCATTTACCTGTACAAAGTCGAACATCTAGAATTTACATATCCCAATCCAAGTTGTTACTTGAAGTTATTGTGACGTTACAATTATTGAAAACGAAGTAGTTACTTGGATGGTGCAATTTCATATGGTGACGTCACGTTTAACAGTTACAGTTAATCGTACTCATATAACTACAATTCAAAACTGGATTTACAGTATTCATACCCGCAAAGGCGTCTGCATTGCCACTCCGTCATCATCCTCGATGAATTCCATCGTGCAGCAAGCTTCTTAACTTGTTGTTCTGAACTTGAAATCCTATATCTTCTCCCTTAATCTTCAGTATTGCAGCTGCGTACGGTGTGTATAAATGCTGCATCGACGTACGTCTGTGCATGTACGATTCGATTTGGAACTGGCGCGCCCGATCGAGGAGCGTAGACTAGACTCATTCAAGCAGTTTCATTGCTATTTACCGGGAAAATGTCCAGGCCAGGGTGTAAAACGCAAAGTCGCGGCCTGGAGTGACTTGTGATAAGGTCTTAAAATGTAACATGGTCTTAAAGTGTAAAACGATGCCTAAGCTCCGAAAAATTATTCGCTGCGTGTGGACGGACAGTACAGTGCGTTGTCGTTATAACTGGCTTCATGCTGCATGCTCGCTCGAGTTAGCAAGCTGCAATGTTTCGCCGAATTGTAACGTGTAACAAAATCCCACAATCAACATTTAGAGCTTGATATAGGAAAACACATGCTTACATGTAAAACATGCTCTTTGCTTTGTTAAAGGTATTACAAAGTTTTGGTATGGGGCCATGAATTTGGTTCAAATACACATCATATGGCTCCGAATAGTCCCATTGGACAACGCCCCCTATCGTCAGAGTCCAGCAGCCTAACATGTTAGCCTACTAACTTTTACCCCCCAAAATCGTTAAAAAAATCATTTTTTTTGTTTAAACGAAAAGCACATTCACCCCGACGTACGTTGACACTAGCTCTTTCATTGGAACCCTCATGTCCCATTGACTTTTGAAAGTTCACCCACCGTAATTTGGTCAAAAGAGGTCGTTAGCTCGCCATTGCCTATATAACACATGTGAAACAAGTCAAAATTTGGACGCAATTTGACACGCGATTGTAAGGTTATAGGTCAATCACACGTTTTATAGCTCCCTCTCAAGGTCAAGATATTAATTAAGCTATGAAACAATGTTTCTTGACTAAAATCGACCGATTGACTATTCCCATTTGGAAATTATATATCACAACTACATATTCTGAGCTTTTCATGGTCGCAACTACCATTGTATGGCCGTAGGCGCTATTTGAAAATATTGAAATTTACCGGGAGCACAAATATTGAAATCATCCCTGATGATGTATTCACAATTTTGCGGATGTAATACACCAATGTATAAAACAATATTAAAAAATCGCTTTGACCTTTCCATTTGAAGGTGCCCCTTTTCCCAAAAAGTGCCCTTTTTATGGTGCCCCCTGAATATATTGATAAGTTAAATGAATTCGGCGAAACATTGCTGCAGCTACCTAGTAAGCTCTAGCGAGTATCAGCATACATCTAGCTAGATGTAATGCCAAAAAAAAAATTACTTTCGCTAACTATTTTGCACGCTATTCTAATTGCCGGTATCATGTTCGAATGAAACGACTGGCCTGACTAGAATCTGACCGATTTAGAATCAGTAAATGAACCTAGCAAAAAAATAGCTTTCCGGTCTTGTAATTTAAATAAAAATGAGAGCGGATATACGATGTATTGTTTTATATGCCCGGTAAAGTTCAACAGAATCTACAACAAAAAAATAAAAAGAATAAGAGCGGATATGCGATGTAGCATTTATTTTGGTATATATTTCCGGTAGAGTTCAACAGAATATATATTCATATTTTGTTTATATTTCTGAATATCCATCATAGAAAATTAACTCTGTAAGGCTTGCTAATAAGATATTGCACGGAAGAAAAAGTGTCGGCTGAATTTTCAATGTAAGTTGGATATCCAGCTTTCATTGCTTTTACCTATTGAATGTATTTGATTTCAATTCTACTTTATCTTCTTCATAAATAAGAAAGGTAGTCGTTTGAAATCTCCAAGAAAGAATCACATAATAAATCTATATAATATATAAATAAATATATATATATATTAAGTTGCAAACAGAATGAGTTTATACAGGTGGTAGAACCTGTATAACATATAAAGGCATTCATTAAACATGGCTCTGGATTTGACTGGATAGCACCTTTTCCCTCGTTGTGATGATGATAGTATAATTATTGTAATTGTGCCGTTATATAATTTCTCAGGAATCGCCCCCTTAACTTATTGAAAAAGCAGCTTGTTCACAGCTAATCCAACAAATCGAAAATAATAACATGTTTGATTCTTTTCAATCTGCTTACAGGCCACAGCATAGCACACACAGAGTCAGCACTGGTTAAGGTTAAGAATGATAGTCATGTTTTCTCTTCACTGTAACAGAGTTGTTTTTATTGTACTTTTAGATTTATCTGCTGCATTCGACACGATCGACCACGGAATATCCCGTCTTTACAGCAGAATAGGTGTAAGATCTACAGCTCTGTTATGGTTCCAGTCCTATCTCACAGGGTGGTCCTCCAGAGTCAACCCACTAATCTTGATTTTGGACTTCCTCAGGGAACGATAGTAGGGCCCACCGGGTATTATATACACTCTCCCAGTTGGTGATATTATTAGATACCATTGTATCAATTACCATCTTTATGCAGATGACACCCAATTGTATACTTCATTCAATCCCGAAATACCAGGAGATTTAGTTGTTGCTTTGAATGACTCGAAGAAAGAATAGCCTGTCCTCACAGTTCACGCAATCTACCAGATCTTAAGTTAAAAGTTGGTGATATATTCATAAGCCCTTCAGTCACTGTTAAGAATCTAGGTGTACTCTTGGATAGAGAAATGTCAATGTCAGATCGCGTCTCTGAAATATGAATTACTGCAACTTATCATTTAAGGAATATTTCTCGAATTAGAAGATACATTAATCAATCCGCCTGTAACAACGCAATACGTTCTCTTGTTCTGTCCCGTTGAGATTACTGCAATGGCCTTCTTTCCACTATTCCTGTTACTCAATTAGATCGTATCCAACGACTTCAAAATTAGGCAGCCCGGCTAATTTATCAGGTTACGATATCTCTCTCACCTAAACCACTCCTTGACTCGTTGCACTGGCTTCCTGTAAGACATCGTATAGTTTTTAAATTACTATTTTTAGTCTATAAATCCCTTAATAAACAGGCACCTCAATACGTGATTGTTTGACCCTATATACCCATCGCCTCCAGTGACCCACTCCGTCTTAAATACAACATCACATGGAAACTAGCTGGAGATAGAACTTTCTCTATAACTGCATCTAAATATTGGAATAGACTACCTTTAATACTCAGACAATCACCATCTGTCTCTTTATTCAAAAGGGGACTTAAAACATTTCTTCTTAGTAATCCAGATTTTTAGGATTCTGTAAGTTTTCATTTTCCTTTTTTTGTAGGATTCTTCTTGTTGTAAGCGCTTCGGTCCGCTCAGGGAAAAGCGCAGTATATGAATGATAATAATAAAAATAATAATAATAAATAATATTATTATTATTATCTTTATTATTATTATTGCTACTAATAGTATCCTTCTTCTTCTTCAACGATATGTCATGTTGGCATATAGCCGTTCTCCCACGGCTATGGCTCCTCCTAACTCGAGTACGTTGCTTTCAATTGGTTCTACTGATGTCAAAATGATGAAACAGTATGCTATCAATCGTTTCTTTGGATTAAATCGAGAAGGCTTTTCTTTAAAGGCATTTGCCTTTTTTGGATATATAACACTATTAAAGGCAAAAATATGTTATATGGCATGGAACGTATACACCCACTTTAATGACAATCTTTTTTGCCAGAAAAACACATTCACTGAGCTATGTGGTATAAGATACAGAAACTGGAATCGTATTACACTTCACGTCATCTATAAAAAAGGAATATTTGAACAAGACTTTGTTAAAGCCTTTTTTTATCAATCATAATTGCCTACATTGGGGGAGCATTAAGGACGAAGATCGACGTGTGCGGCCACTGGGATGTGAAGGTGAAGGTGAAACTGGAGGATGAGCTGCACTTGGTTATCTTGGTCCATTTTCTGAGGCGCATCCTGCGTCTCGAATCGAACCTTCTCGGCACCTTATACCTTCACCGAGCTCTTCCTGACTTCCTGACTTCCCCTTTAAATACAGCTAGATGTTTGAATGTTTAGATAGTATCAAAAAGAATGTATTGTAATGCATGCATCATATATTTTTCTCAGGTGTACCGGGAAAATAGTGACATTTTGATGAGATCCCCATTGGTTTACGTGTTAAAAGTTACTTTGTGCGAGCGCGGATACCATACAGGGTAGTGTGTATGTGCGATTCCCAAATGACTGTAACATTCAGTCATCTTTCCAGCGAAGATTAACAGACAGTGTCTCAGATTTTCTGTGATGTTTTAACCGACCTTTACTCAAGAATTATTTGGGTCATGACAGGATGCAACGTCCCTTTGAGCCTATAAAACCGACAGGCCTCTCATAGCAGTCGATATATCTATAATAATGCCTCGCCAAATAGCACTATAGCGAATCCACTTGGTGTCGCCTCCTCACTCCTAAGTAAGAAGTGACTCCTGGCACTGATGTTCTATATAGCATCACTATAATATTTTCTATAGGGGCTATAATGCGAACATACATTAGTTTGCTGACAAGATATTGGCATTATCCTGGCTGTCCAGAACGCCAGCCAAAAAGGGGGTGGAGGCACATGCATGGATAGATTCTGCATATCTCCTTTATCTAGACTTTCTATGATGCACGCCATGTTATTTTGAAGCAATTTGAAGGATACTCAAAGAAGGAAAACGGTGCTGAGAACATTGTTTTTAAAATTTTATTCAGAAAATCCAATTGCTCAATCAAATCAGCCAATAACGTCAATAAAATATTGAAGAAAATGAAAAGAATACAGGCCTATCATGATTATGGGAACGGGTGTGGGGATTTTTTCCCAGATAAGTTATGATGCATAAAATTTAGTCTCCTTTTGAAGAAAAAAATGTTGGATATATCATAAATACATGTAGGTCTGGGAAATAGTCCCTTTCCACATCATAAATATTCTAAGATCTTAACCACCAAAGCATGATTATAACGCAAAGAAGTTCTTAATTTTGAATAAAATGATGGATAAATGTAGCAAATGCATGTGTTCTGGGGGTAAGTGTGGAAGAAATCTTCAGTGGAATGATTAAGTCCCTTGATTTCGTAAAGTGTACATCCTGGCACATCCTTGATGGGTTTAAAAACGAGTTAACCCACCCGGCCCACCATCCCAATTCAAAAGAAAAATTTAGATTAAAAACTACCAAGATGTGTGTAGAATGCAAACTAGTTCTGAATTTTAAAATAAGGCATAAGACATGAAGACAATTATTATGGAAATGGGTGTGGGATGAATGCTAGAGAATTGAATAACCATGTATAATGCACTCTTTTTTCTTTTCTTTTTTCATACAAATAAATCCCTAGGATTTGAATTTCCTGACCAGATAAAAGAAAGGGACTTTCTTTGTGTCAGCGATATGCGCTATAAAAGTAACGTTTATTATTATTATTATTTTAATTCATGAAACAAATAAATATCGATGCAATAAACTGTATTTTAAAGGGATAGTTGAGTTCTGTTTTCAGACCACAAATGCCTTCAAAGTGCATGGTTATTGCTCTTATTCTTATCTATGACATTTCTAGTGCTCTTTTAGTGCCTAAAATTGCTATGAAGGTAATGTTAAACCCCCAAATGTGTGAAATTTAGCCAATACGATCATACCAAGGCAGCTCCACTTTCAAAAAAACATGGTGACCGTTAATTAATTGTTTAATTAAAAATTTCAATACATGGGCTGGCTGGTTGTGCGTAATAAGCAACACGAAAATGCCAACAAAAAAGCCAACATCGGCATTGGCTGAAATACGACGTAAAAGGCGTTATTTCATTTTTTCAACGTTTTTTTCAAATTTTTCAAAATATCTAATATTTGTTGTGGCACACAAGTATTAGAAATCGTTATATTTCAGCCGTCTCTGAACCGATTTTGATCAAACAAAGATGATTTTGTGATTTAAATATTATGTTCTTTCAAATTTGACACTCAGTTTTTCATTATCTCACAAACAAATTATTTTGTGTAGCGCCCTCTGCAACATAACTCAACTATCCCTTTAATGGGTGTAAGATAAGAAATGTTTTCTACCAACTTAGGAAATTATTTATTTTTGATTTGAAAGAAGACTATACATAACTATACACACACAAAAAGAGGAAGAGCATATAGAGATCTGTCGTCAGGAGCAAATCTGATATGTAAAAACTATTCGTTTCTATATGATTTTCTTCAATAATGGAGAAGAAAACACCATTTTGGGCTCAGACTTGATATCCACATAATATATTGAAAATAACCTACACCTCTTTAGCGCTCCAGCATTCTGCACGATCTTCTAAAAATATACTTGAGGATTCACAAGACCGGCGTGTCAGTTTTATTGGCGTTCTGACAATTTTTATGAGGGTCCCCTCGACCTCATCTTATTTTTTTTCCCGCCTTTCTTCAACATGCAAGAAGCTCTCACCATCGAGGGTGGGGGGGGGGGAGCACCGGACCCCCCCCCCTACCACTGCCTGCCATATAATTGTTCTTGGTATGATGTCAAGTGGAAGTTCTAAAATGATGACAAAGAAAATATATACATTTTTAAAAGTTTTATTATTCCATAGTATCTGTCAATATACATCACATTTCATTTGATATCATCCCATTTGATGATTTCAAGATATATATCACAATATCAATTCTCTCCCAAAGTACCCCTACTTATTTATTTCTATTTCTACATCATTCTATTCTCTCCCAGCCCTTAATAACTATCTGTGCCTCAGTATACTAGATTGATGGCACATTATAAATGAGATATTTAGTATCATCGCCTGGATTGACCATGGAAGACGACTTTATTCAGCTTTACTGTATGCATGAGTCTGAATCCCACATGGATACACTTATTACATTTTAACAAATAAAATACGTCTACAGTTTTTCGCTAGCACATCCAGTACAACACATATTTCTTTGAGAGTTTATTGCATATACATGTAATGATGGTATTTTATGGTTTAATGCAAATGCGGAAAGCATCTTCTTTTTTCTTTTTGTTAACACACACGCTGTGTTTCAACGTCCAATCGTAAATCTTAGATAAACCAAAAGAAGATTAATTTTGCACATCAAATTTGTCCATTGAATTGTAATTTTAAACAGATAATTTAACAGACACATTGCAAGTCTTTTCATTACCGGTATACCTCGGTGGCTTGGTCTTGTAATACAAAAATTCAATACAATACACTTTTTGAAAAAAATGTTAGCAGCATTATTATCAAATACAAGGAAATCTCATTAGAAGGGCAATCCAACCTTGAAAAATACATAATAATAAATAATAATAATAATAATAATAAGTTTAGAACTCAATACTGATATCACAGACATATCATTGGTGCCAATTTGAGAGTCCAACACTTGATGATCACAACATGTTTAATTAGTAGAGGTGTCGTGGTCAAGTGGATATGTCAACGGAGTGCGGAGCCAAAGGTCCGCGGTTCGAGTCCCGCAGTGGCACTAATGTCTTTTGGCAAGACATCGATCTTCATTTGCCACACTCGACCCAGGATGAGGTTTATGGGTTCCTGGCAGGAATTAATTCCTTGAAATGCTAGAGCACCCATAATGACAGCACAGCTAAAGCCGGGGTAATCTTTTCCAAATTTGGAAAGAAGCGCATTGAGACATTAAAATCTGATTTGCGCTATACAAGAACCGAATATTATTATTATCATTATTATTATTATCAATTGATCAATTTAATTTTTTTTTTTTGAATGGTATTTTGCTTACATAGTTCAGAATGAATACATCCATATAAACCACACTTAATAAGATACAGAATTTGGGGCCACATTTTTTGACAACTACTGCTCTGCACCGTGGTTATCATAAAACATACATATTGTTTAAAAAAGAAAGGGTCCTTATGCTTTCTTGGTTATATGTACCTGCAATGTACATTTGTACAGGTACATTACATGACAGTTAAATGGATACTCTTGTGGGCAAACTTGGTAAAAAAATTGTTGCCTTGTGAAAAGATTCACAAAACTGAGTACATACATGCAGGCACGCCAAGTCTTCAACATAGTAGTTTATGTCTGAAACATTGCAAGCTATGATAGGAAAATATAAATGATGTTTCATGTAAAACATAGAATCTTGGTTAACAATATTTCACCTGATGAAAAACATAAGCTAAAATTCAACTGTGTACATGTTCCAGTCTGTGTACAGGTACATGTGCAATACGTAAGTATGGTAGATTTGGCACGTTATAGATTTGGATACAACTACAGTATTACATTCAACCGTTGATATACTTTTGTAAAGTAGTATTTAGACACTTTTAGTACCATATCAGCTTTGCTGGTCACAATGATTGGTGGTATACAATCTAGTGTATAACAACACGCCCCAGAGCCAAGTGCTTCCGACTAATATCGTATACCAATCAAATTCTTACCTCCAACCCTATACCAAACACGATACCTAAACATAACCTTAATCCCATAATACACTTAAGATATAACCCTATTGAAACCCAAAACCCAATACTGTTGATGAAATAAAGAATGGAGCAATTATTGCTAGAGCATGTGTTGTATCATAAAATAATTATATCATTCAGGAAAGGTCTCTTTCTACAAATATTCAAAAACAAGGTAATATATTAGAAGGTCCAAACAAAATAAATATTCATTTATATCATAAACATGTGATATTTCAATAGTTATTCAGCATTTTGATATGAATTGTGCATAAAACCTGAAAGAGAAAGAAAATATCAAGTCTAAGTATTACATGTCGCTCAGTCTGTCAGATTTTATTACAGTCTGAGAGAAGTTCAAGCAACAGCTACTCACTGTCATTTATTTAAAGCTATCAATAATTTTTTATTTTGCAGAATTTCAAAAATTTGGTACTACAGGGCTTGAAGCGCTTGATGCTCTGTAACTCTTTCTTTTCTATTTCTTCGTTTTGCATTTTACAAAATAACCCAATCAGAATGGATTTACATTTAAAAACAACAACATAGGATGAACACAAATAAAAATGATACCGGTATATCGCTACTGACAAAGCAGGGGATATACATCATAGTGTATTCTTTGTGCAATTACCCCTTTCTTTCATTTCAAACATAGAAAACATATTTTGAGGTCAGATTTCCATTTTAAATCAAAATAAGAAATGGCAGCAATTACTTCATTCAAGAAATTGATTATTATTGAAAATATTGGTCGTCAGCCACATGAATAAATCTTCAGTAAATAAGAGCCAAGCGACACTGCAAAGTGAATATATCGTTTATACTTGCACATTACACCCAAAAAACATGTTTATCACTGTCTCTTTGCTAGAGTAATAATAAATTAGAGGATAAATGATTCACTGTGGAAGTATTCTTTTCTGTATTCACATTTTCACATTTAAAAATGAATGATACTAGAATACCGAGCTATCTGATTTGATGAGATAACCACCTGTCAGTGACAATGCAGGGAGGTCTAATCCCTCCTGGCCAAACAAGTGCAGAGGGGCTTTAACAATAGTTTGTATTGCAGGGTCCACTGTATTTGCCATTCAAAATGATCCAGCAATAAACTGTATTTCAGAAAATCTTTACATGATAACATCAATAACTTGTGCTTCTGTGTGCAGTGCAAATGGCAAAAAAAAAAATCATAATAATAATGATTATTAGGATGGTTCACTGATATTTAGTATTTACCTTTTTAGGTTATAAGATCTTTTTTTTTAATCAATATTATTATCATTATTTTTAATACTTATACCGCCCTTTTCCCATCAGGCCCAAAGCATCATAAGCTGGATTAAGAGGTCTTAACACAACCCATGATATTTCAAACCTAGTTCCACAAACATGAAAATGCACATTCATACATGTAGGCATACAAGTAAAAACACAAAATTGAATACAGCACACTTTACATTGATTCAGAAGAAAAAAAAGTGAATGCAAAATAGTTACATTACTTCCATCCCAATCCCTCTTTAAAAATCCATAAAACTTTAATCTGCTGTTAAATTTGAAACACATTAGTCCAAGTATATTTGTAAGTCACCGTCTACAGCTTTCAGTACATTAAATTGTTATACTCTAGTGTCATAGAATTTCCCATGAACTATCAATGCACCTGCCAACATTTGAAAATAAGAATTAGGAATTTTTAGCACGGTATGCCTTCGAAATTTAGAAATCGCACTTGCAGCGGCAGTGTAACTGGTGTAACCTGTACCAAAAAGCGAATACAAATTCCCTGCTCGATCACGCAGCCATTCAACGCATGCAATACGTGAACTGTCAAATCGCGGCACATGATAAAACAAGCTTAATTTGGCTTTAGCACAAAAACAAACAACAACAACAACAAAAAGATCGGAATTTTGAAAAATCAGAATATTCCGAAATTTCAGGTCCTAAAAATCCATAAAATCAGAATATTCTGGATTATTCAGAAGGGTTGGCAGGTATGCTTAATGGTTTGCAGTATCTCATAATAACTTGAATGATTACATGATGTGATGTTTGACTCTTGATATGCTCTCATGGATACAATCAGAAAGCATTTCATCTCAAAATTCAGGGTAATCTTGAAGAAAAGTCTCTCACAAATTTAAAACTATCACATACCACAGTAATACAATGCAGTTTGAAAGCCCATGAGGCACAATCTCACAAAGCATTGCAGTTATTGGATTGTGGTGATGCAAATAAATATCAATGTTTGATGTGATTATTCAAGCTCCAGTATAATATCTTCTTCGGCTATGCTGTCACCTTCAATAAAATAAACGGCTTTGACCTGTGATAACAGAGAGACAAAGAGAGAGAGAGAGGGGGCAGACAGACACAGAGAGGGGCAAAGAGAGAGAGAGAGAGAGAGAGAGAGAGAAATAGAGAGAGAGAAGGAGGGAAAAAAGTCAGAAAATAATGTCAATGTAATGATAGAACACACCAAGTACACTTAAATGCATTGTACAATGAAAAGGAATCTATACAAGATTACTTCTATGGTTTTCGAAGTCACTTGCACACTTCTTGTAACATTCTGCTCCGGTAAAGTATCAGAACTTGTAATCCAGTACATACATGTACATGTAATGTGACAATGCATAATAAACCAAACTATGATACAATCAAGTACTTACACTTGATGCAAGCAATAGTTCAACATAAGTTTAAGTATTTATTGAGCACATTTGGTCTGTATCTAGATTTTCTGTCAAGATGGACGGTCAAAAGCTTATCTTCATTAAACTTTCCATCATACAACCCATATTTTTTTTTTCACATCAGTCCCATATATGCAATTCCATGTTACCTTTCCATCTCTAGATGAGAAGAGACTGTTATGCATCTTCATGGCTTCTACAACACACACCTCCTGGCCCTCACCAACCTGATGTTGGAAAACAGAAAAAAGTGAAGTCATTAATATCACAAAAAAACTTCTTGTTCATCATTTTAGTAAATATTTTAGCATTAAAGGCACTGTTTAACAATGTTAAATCTGAGATGCATGGGCCTACGTGTTATCAGTGTCTGTGATATAGTGTATTGAAGCCTTGTACAATTGCGCTTCAAAATGATCATAAAGTGCCCCAAAAAAGTAAAAGTCTTTGAGTGACCGGTATTACCTTACTCATTTTCCCTAATAGACTATAGTGTTATAAAAACCGTTAGGAAAATGCAAAATTGATTCCAATCATAAATATCTTGTTAATCAGACAGGCCATCGGCTTGTAAAAGTCATGGGGTTCCTAATCCTTACTGACCTTAAGGTTTATAATTATCATTGCAGCATGAGCTAAATCCAGGATTTTGTTTCAGAATCTGAGACAAAGTTACCGGATCCCTTTAACCAATTGCAAAATTCTGCAAAAGTTGACTTACAATATGCAATTTAGTTTTGTATATGTTTATATCTCTCTATATTCTAAATTTGTTTGTAAATTGAACATTTTCAGCTTGCGAGCTGCTTGCTTGATGTGTTTTTGCAATATACCAAACCAATTCAATTCAATTCAATTGCCTACTAGAATTGGTTACTTTGTATTATACTTGTACCAATGGAGAATATGAAAATGAAAAAGTCAACAGATCAATGTTATAGTAACATAATATTCTTTTTATTTCATTGCTATATTCTTTCAATATGTATTCATGTGGAATGAATGACTATTGCATTAGTTACAACTGTACATATTGTATTGTATTGTATCATATTTCATTGTATTGTAATGCATCTGAATCTTTTTATGTTTGGGGTTGCTTGTTTACAAGTTTTTTTTTTTATTGTTTTAGCAATCCCAGTATTTGTAATGATTTCATTTTGATTTTTATCTTTTGCCAATTAAATATGTGAATTGAATTGAATTGAATATGTGCACTGTACACTACTGATTTGGAAGAGAAATATTCTGCATTTGATAAGTCAACAACTTCCTGTAAATGGACTGTCAACAGAAATAAGGAAACAACAGACCAGTACATGTATTATGTGCAATACTAAAGTAGCAAATGAAAGGAATACAGAATAAAGAATGAGAAAATTGAGAAGTGCAGATCATATCAAATGCAGATGAAAGACAGAGAGAGTAAGAGAGAGAGAGAGAAAGAGAGAGAGAGAGAGAGAGAAAGAGAGAGAGAAAGAGAGAGAGAGTAACAGACAGACAGACAGAGAGAGAGAGAGAGAGAAAGAGAAAGACAGAGGCATACATGTACAGACAGAAAGACAAACAGACAGACTACACACAGAAAGACTCTAGAGACAGACTGACAAGAGGCTTTACAAGAAAATAAAAATGTCTGGGAATTACTTTGATTGTTATTCCCACCACATCATGAGTAACACATGTTTCTTTCGAATCTTTGTTTTATATATATATATATATATATACTGTACACATGTTGAATTTTTTTTTTTTAATAAACCAAATGTGGAAATAAACTTGAATTGGATTGAAAAAGAATATTAAAAGGGACTTTAATTACAGTCTCCTTGTTTGATCATCCAACCTGAAAAAAGCAAAAACACAACTCATTACAATCAAAATTTCAAGAGACTATGTAGTACTTACAACGTCTCCAACTTGTACAGTAAGCGTATGGAGCTTGCCAGGCATAGGGGAGACAACTTCTTTACTTAGATCAGGCTTAACCTTCTCAGGCATTAATGCCTGGAGATTAGCTGCCTCTTGCTGCATTACTGTGAGTGTAAACTGAAAAGTGAAACAAAGATCTTTTTTTAAAAGAGAGACAATTTTATTCACTTTAGCTGTTAGAGTCAAGCACCTTCAAAGAGAGCATCCACAAACCAATGCACATTGACAAAACTAATTTCAAAAGACGAAGAACAAATCATTGACTGAATCACTTATCATTTCCAACATCAAAGCTATGATAATAGCTCAAGATTTCTTTTGCTTGATGTGCAAACAAATAACATTCTTTCGTTTTACACCACATAGCACCATTTTTAATTCATATCTCACAGAATTACGGCAAACAATCATTTTTCTAATTTGTTTAAACAAAACTTGCCAAGTATACCAAAATATGTATGTATCAACAATAGTCATTATAAAGATGCATCATCACATTGAAGAATTTATTTTTTATTTTTTATTTAAACATATTTGTGGCTTACACCCAGTAAATAAGATCGATTGATCGATCTGTATTGAAAAACAAGTAAATAATTAAACATTGAGGACAATTTAAAAACAATATAGATAGAAAGAAACAAACAGACCAATACGCATTAGAAACAACATTTATTTCATGATGACATGTATTGGAATGAACTTAAAACAATAATGTTATGTACTTACTATTGTGCCTTTGTACTGAAGTTGAATGTTGCCTGCAGTATCACATGAAATAACCTTGAAAAGAAAATACAAATTAAAGATATGGATCTCTTGAATGATTTAACTGATTATTGATTAGACAACCAAGCATTTCAAGCTTTACACTTGTCCTCCTTTACAATAATGTCTTCTTTTTTTCTTCTTGGTAAATGAATTGGATTCTGAACAATTCTTCACCACTATTTTTATAGGAAAGTTGTAAAAACAACAGCATTTAGGGACTTTTTTATTTGCACGTCGACATAGTGGACTGCTACGTGTGACAGCCTTTTAACCCTATTTAGCCCGGGCTATTTTGAAACTGCATAGCCCGGGGGGGGGCTTCTAAGGCCCCCCCCCCCCCCCCTATGATCTCGGCCGTGAAACGCCCGATCGCCGCGAAAATTTGCATACATGTCAAGTGAAGTGTATAGAATACTATGGTAATTTCAATTTTTTTGAAAAATTCACACATTTGCATATTTATGGTAATTTATGCAAATAAGGTCATTAAATTCACATTTTTGCCCATAAATCAGACATTATTCATATTTAAGCATTCTTTCTCACTACATATATTTGTTAGACCATTTGGAATAATAATACAACACAAAAATTTGAAAAACCAGGGTTATTCCTTATGTTATCTATTGTTTTGATAATTTCTTATGTATTTCTTTGTTTTTTTAACTTATGTATTTTATTGTTTTTGTTGTTTTATTTCATTTCCAACTATAATTCAACTATTTTGACCCCAAAATAAACACCTAAAATCTAAACAAGACCAAATAACCAATGTTTTACCTCTTTATTTGAAAAATGAGATTTCCATATGTTTTGTACACAAATCACAAAAATGAGCGATTTTCGGGCTGACATGCGAAGACAAAAGGATACGTGACTTTGTAATGGTAGGTCCGATTTTCAAAAAATTTCTTTCAAAAGTTGCGCAAGACTCGAAAGAAAAAAGTCACAAAATTTCAGTGCAAGATTTTTTTGCGTTAAAAAATTATCGCGAAAAATGTCGAGGGGGGGGCTTCTCAAGCCCCCCCCCCCCCCCCCCGGGCTAAATAGGGTTAAGGCACTGTGATGTCCTTAACCCTATTTAGCCCGGGCTATTTTGAAACTGCATAGCCCGGGGGAGGGGGGGCTTCTAAGGCCCCCCCCCCCCCCCTTATGATCTCGGCCGTGAAACGACCGATCGCCGGCGAAAATTTGCATACATGTCAAGTGAAGTGTATAAAATACTATGGTAATTTCAATTTTTTGAAAAAATCACTTATTTGCATATTTATGGTAATTTATGCAAATAAGGTCATCAAATTCACATTTTTGCCCATAAATCAGACATTATTCATATTTAAGCATTCTTTCTCACTACATTTGGAATAATAATACAACACAAAAAATTCCTTATGTTATCTATTGTTTTGATAATTTATTATGTATTTCTCTGTTTTTCAACTTATGTTTTTTATTGTTTTTGTTGTTTTATTTCATTTCCAACTATAATTCAACTATTTTGACCCCAAAATAAACACCAAACTATAAACAAGACCAAATAACCAATGTTTTATCTCTTTATTTGAAAAATGAGATTTCCATATGACACGTGACTTTGTAATGGTACATGTACATGTAGGTCCGATTTTTGAAAAATTTCTTTCAAAAGATGCACAAGACTCGAAAGAAAAAAGTCACAAAATTTCAGTGCAAGATTTTCTTGCGTTAAAAAATTACCTTCTAAATTCCCCCCACCCCCCCCCCTGTTAATACATGTACCTATGTCACATCTCAATTACTACAGCCTCAAAAGGTTGAACTAAACATGCTCTGTTGTAAATTCTTTAGTGGTCCATTTCATAAGCTTAAAGCAGATTACTGAATTCTAATTCAATCTGTATTCGAAAGCACAATAAAAAGAGTCCAGAATCAGGGTAACTTTTATATTTTTTGCAGTGATTGTGTCATTTCTTTTGACGTGTGGGAGAATGAATTTTTAACCATGAGAAATCATTATGTTATGATACTATCAAAAAATATTGTCGCCTGGGTGGCAGAAGGGCGTTAGCTCGAATTTCAGGTAAAAAATGAAATGTAAGCAGAAGGGCGTTAGCACTAAATCGCCTCAAACTTCTATGAAACTGAAAAAATTGTGGCTGTGTTCTTCTTTAACATTTCTATTAGTCTTTTAAGTTTTAAACCAATTTTCGGGAAGGAAAGCAGTTTAAATATAAAACAAATCTTTGAATGCGGATAATTTGAAAAGTAGTTTTCAAGTCGCTCGCGCGGTAACGCCCTTCTGCCAGCAGGCTGACGATACATCTCCTCAAACACACATATGGAGCAGTGTTTCATATCCAAGATTTCAAGGATTGATGTTTACCTGTAAGCAGAGTGTTGCATCATTGACTGTAGGAGTGATGATATCTTGAGCAGTGGACCATGATATATCCACATCCAGGGACTGGCCATCTATCTGCACCTAAGAGATATAAAGCATAGCATAGACGGTATTAAAGCAATGCATAGGATAATAATTAAGCTTGTATATTGCACAAAAACTAATATGTCTCTCCTATCCACCTCCCTAATCCTTTTGGCTCAAATTCACAAAGAAGGTTTAAATTTAACCCATGGTTTAAATCCTCATTTCCATAGCTTATGGTCCAAAATTAGCGCAAAACAAGCGCGACACAAGTCAGAGGTCCGATATTAGACGTGCGCAAGGCAAGGTATGCTTATTTTGTGCTAATTTTTCATGGGTTAAATATATAAAGTTAAACCTTCTTTGTGAATTATGGCCTACCTGTATCTCTCGAATTGGGGGCACCAATGTGAATATAAACACAGAAATTGAGATATGTTGTCATTGCTTTAAACCCCTTTTGCCTTTTCTTTTCTATTCACCCTGTACTACTGTGTATTAGGGTACATGTCCTCTTTGAATTCACCATGCCTAACATTTGTTCACAATGTTAGTGAACCTGCATGTATCTATTACCTTGCCTCCTTTGTCTCCCATCTGCACTACTATATCCTGTCTATGACCATCAATGAAGACACTCAATTGAGATTGATCCCAGGATATTGGTGTTGGTGGAACTCTGAATAAAGACAAAGAAAATAGCAAATATGACATTGTGCCAGCTGTTTTTATCAGTATAGCCCAAGGACGGATCCAGGGAGGGAGCCCGGGCCCACCTTCCTGCCCCTGCCCCAAAAGATAGGGGTTTCTTTTAAAGATGGTAACGTTAATTTTACCTTTAAAAAATACCCAAATATCAAAAGCTCAAAGGGGGGAGGGGGGGGGGGGGTGTTGAGTAAAAAAAAATACTAATAGAGCTCCATACACTCCCCCCCCCCCTCCCCTCATCCACACCCATTGCCCCCCTCCCCCTTTAAAAAAAATGCAATATATAAATAAATAAATAAATAGTAGGATAGACTGTAATCAATGCACCCCCACTACCATTATCAATGCACCCTCAGTACTTTCTGATACACAGTCCAAAGCATATTCTCTGAATGGTCTTTGCTATGTGCTATGTCCGGTAGATTTTAATAGAGAAATATTTTGTTTTATTGCCACTGACCTAGTTTGGTTGGTAAATTGTTGAGCTTTGAGTTGACTGATTATATACAAACATCCAGCTATAGCTTTGAGATTGGTCTCTTCCCTTTGGTCTAGCTTCCATCCTGAGAGATATATAATAGAAATGAAAAAGAAAATTGAAAATGAATGAAATGGAATGACAAAGTTTCCAAAAAAGCCTGTGAGCTTTCTTACTTTCAAGTTATAATAGCTTAGTTAACCGCCGTTAAATGGCATCAACCCAAACTTTACAAATATGTACAAAGATTTGAGATCTAATTAAAAATTTGTTCCACATTTATCAAGACACTTCATAAATGTGCAATTCATATAAAGAATGAAGAGCTTCTTTTTTTAGAAAAACATTAGCTTTGGACAGTACGAAATTCTGGGGGATTAAGATATTTATGCCACCACAAGGCTCAAAGAAATTAGAGAGCAGATTCCAAATGAAAAGCTTACAATGTCTGATGATACAAATCACTGCCAGATCTTGTCACATGATCAATAATCATTATGGCTTTATAAAGCTGTATAATCTGTTGATATACTGCATGTAAGATTCAGTCATGCAGAAACGTAAGATTCATTCATGCATGCAGGAGGTGCAATGGCTCAGTGGTTGAGCAGTGGTCTCCGAATAGAGATGTCTCGGGTTCAAAACCAAGTCAATGCCCCCAGTCCCCTTGGTAAGGCATCAATCCTTATTACCAAGTCCCTCGGAGAGGACTTAAAGCAGTCGTTCCCCTAATTGTTTACTTACAAGCATATTAAAAGGTATAACATGCTTTCTGAGCACTCTGTTAGAACGACCCTTGATCATCAAATAGAAAATTCTTTGAGTGTTTGATGAACAGTAAATGTATGAGGTAATGTTCATAAGAGCTTCATAGCCACTGTCTTCATGCATAAGATCTGAAGGTACTGTACCTGAGAACCCATCTGGATATTCTTCTTGTAAGAACTTTGTGCTGATATCACCCGAGATGAACCTAGGATTGGCAAGCACATCCTGAAGGAGAGAGATGTTGTGCGTTACACCTAGAAAAATACAAGTACAGAATAGATCTTAGAATGAGAATGAAGCAGTAACTTGTACAGTGTAGAGCAACATGCATGTACATTGTGTTCTGATGTGAAGTCTGCTGAGTGGGTTTGCTTTCATCTACATCTATGTCTATCATCTTAGCATTTAGACTTGTCACTTTTACTTTAAAACATCATAATTAACATAATGATTAAAATGCAATATTCTTCTAGGGAAATCACCACTTCTCAATTAGAAATTACAGAACATGACATAAAATGGGTCTTTAAATATCAATACATCTAGTAATAATAGTAAAGCTGGCTTCTTGTAAAGTGTTCAAGTTCTTCAAGCCATAACGCTCGTAGAACTCCAACATTATTGCCTGAAACCTTCAGTAATCTTCTCAAATTTCAGCATGCAATGATAAAAATACAACCTGGAAGCTCTGAGCATCCAGTTCACAAGAAACAAAAACAACTACAAACCTCTGATGATGTATGTATCCAAGGCTTTGCCCATGGTTGCTAAGGCTTCTTCTCTTGTTGCACCATAGGTCACGAGCTTAAAAAATTGTAAATACAACATTAGTGATTGACAATGCATTCCTGATTTATGAGTAAATATACATTGATTATACTGTATGACATATTTCTATTAACATACTCAAATGTGGTAAGAAAGTGTTCCATTATTTAGAATTCATCAGAAGAACAGAATAATATCATGTGATAATAATGATAATTTTAGCAGAGCATGTGGACCCAGAATCAATATCACCATACAAATGCCTACTACAGGTGTTATTATTATTATTATGCACAATGTCTCAATGCACTTTCAAAGTGCCTTCAAATTGCCAAATCATTGTACAGTGAAAACGTGTTTTTTCATTTGAAATATCAATAGGCAAAGAACGATAAATAAGCAAACATGAAAATACACATTTGGCCTTTTCTTATCCCAGACACATTTTAACGAAACATGAAAAATACACCTGTGGCCTTTCTTTCATAAAATTTAGTGGTCTTTGGCTTCACTACTCAGCAAGTTTAAGGAGGCGCGATAGCTCAGTCAGTAGAGCAGTGGTCTCGTAATCCAGTGACCCGGGTTCGAAACCAAAACAATGAGCTAGTGCTCTTTGGTAAGGCATTAATCCTCACCACCAGGTCCCTCGGAGAGGACCTAAAGCCGTTGGCCGTCTGGTTGCTTACTAACAAGCATTTATGCTTTCTTAGCAGTCAGGTACAATAACCATCACATCAAATTAAACGCATCAGAATTTCACAACGTGACGGACATGTGCGCTATATAAGGAGCCACCATTATTATTATTATTATTATTATTTAACAGACCAAAGAAATAATAAGAATGAGGAAATCCAGTGAAGTTTACCTTTGAAATCATGGGATCATAGTACATGCTGATCTCACTGCCTTCTTTGATACCGCTATCCACTCGCACCTTGTCAAGATGAAGGGGTTCAGAGTAGCGATGAAGATAACCGATGGACGGAAGACCAAAAGATTTATAAGGATCCTGGAGAGAAAGAGAGAGAGAGAGAATAAACAAATTATTTGATGATATACATGTAGGAGACCAAACTATTTATATGGATCATAGGGTTGGAGAGAAAGAGAGATAAACAAATAAATTGATTGAAAATGACCAAATGGATTATACAAATACTAGAGAGAGAGAGAGATTAGACAAATATGTTGATGAAGTTGATTAATGAACAAAAGACCAACAGATTTATAAGGGGTCCTAGAGAAGGATATTATTTACAAACATTTTGATGCAGATGACTGATGGATGAAAGATCAAAGGATTTATAAAAGTTTGAGGGAGAGAGAGAGAGAGAGAAAGAGAGAGAGGGAGAGAGATATCAAATAATCTAATGTTTGAAGGAAGGAAGACTTATGGCTTTATATAAGTTCTAGAGTGAAAGAGAGAGAGAGAGAGAGAGAGAGAGAGGGAGAGATATCAAACAATTCAATGTCCGAAGGATTGAAGACCTACATGTATGGATTGTTTAGGGTCCTACAAAGTGACTTGAGAAAGTACAACAACCCAATGAACTACATTACATGCGAGCAGCAATAAACAGAATTTACATTTACAATCTAAATGAAATTTTGGAAAGCAAATGGCATGAAATACCTGGAAGTGTTAAAAGGCACAAAAATAAAGTTCAACCAATTTGGAAACACATACACTGTACATCCGCAATGAGTCATATATTTAGCACATATTTTCTTAATTCCTATTCAAGTCATGAAGAAAATTAATGATTTGAATTTTTACATCATGATACATCATACCTGTACATCATTTTTCATGATATATCAACCATCAAGTTCATGTACAAAAGGCATTTAAGGGTCAATTTCCAAAGAGACGTAAATCTTGATCCTACCTCAGCATAGACTCTGCTCTCAATGGCCCATCCGTTGATTGGTATATCACTCTGTGTGTATCTAAGGGTGTGTCCCTTAGCAACGCGTATCATCTCCTGTACCAGATCTACTCCAGTGATGCATTCCGTAATCGGATGTTCAACCTGCAGAGACATGATGGAAAAGATGACATGAATTCATTTATTTATTTATTTATTTATGATATTTATACAGGGTGGCACATGTATCACCGATTCGGTGGTCTTCCATGAGGCCCTGTTTGGTAAGAATACAACAAATAACAGCAGCAAAAACAAAATAGATAAAAGCATAGAAACAGGTAAAATACAAATTAATTGGTATCCTCATGAAATAACTGATCATTCGAGAGTTATCCTTGATGGAATTTTCAATTTAAATAGAAAATACATTAACAAAATCAAAATTAAATAAAGAATGGATGACGACCACATATTTAAAAGAAAGAAAAAATGATTGAAAAGGTATGTTTTTTATAATCTGATATATCTTAACCCACGGCATACCAAATTCTTATATACATATTTACATTCAATTGCTCTTTAATTCATACACTTAGGTTGTTTACAAGACAGTTGAAAAATTGATAAATTACATGTATGAACACATGATATAACGTTAACCATGTCAACCAAATTTAATAATTTTGCATATAGGAAAAATAGGTTAGCTTTGCACGAAAACCATGACATGAAACACCAAGACAAGCTAGGTCTGTATATTTCTATCACTGGGTCACTCCAACACTGTCACAGAAAAATCAAAATTCAAAATCACTATCAATTGAAAGGCTTTAAAATAGTTTGTACAAGCAGTTGGTATAACCTTTACCTGCAATCTTGTGTTCATTTCTAGGAAATAGAAGTTCCGCTCAGAGTCCACTAAGAATTCAACCGTACCTAAAGAATAAGATCATAAATCATATAATAAAGTCACAATTACTGAATAATACTCTCATGTTGCCATCAATAATTCTTTTTTGTCAGTTTGGTTTTCTTGTATTCCTCAAAATTCACCAGGTGATGGTACCATCATAATGTATTATAAGATGATGAAGCAGATCCTAATCAAATGATTGGCTGAGAGCGTACATGTGACCAGGCATTTAATTTTTCTAATGATCGGTCCTTAGTAAAAACTTATGACCAGTCATTAAAAATCGTGTTATAAAACAAATAAAACGTCATCTTATAAAACAAATAATCTACATAATTTTGTTCCGGCATTATTAAATTACCCACACTCGGTACCTTTGTAACAGTCCAAACACAATGGTTACCGCCTCAGGCGTCTTAGACTGTTACAAAGGTACCTTGTGTGGGTAATTCTAAATGCCCTCACTGATGTGTATTATTTGTATACCATCACATAGTGAATCTCAACCACTGAACATTCTACAATCTTTTTCTCTAAATACAATATACACCTGTTTCTCACAAAAATAAACATCCATAGTCAGTACCGGTACTGTATTCAGGAAAGTTTCTTGTCCATTCTCCCCTATAGTGATAGTAGTTCTTGTTATGGTGTCATAATAAACATTGTGTTCAAATGACACTTACCATATAAGTGAATTAACAATATGGATATTTTATGTGTAGAGTAACAACATAATGTACCAAAGTGATTACAACACTACAGGTTTTGAAGAGAAACATGAAATACATCACTGAGGAAAGACTGCATTTTAAGGAATCTTTTGTAGGTGGTAAGACAATTTATCTTTGTCTAAAAGTGGTGTGGTGTTTTACATTTTGATGCAGCCACTGTAAAACTTTTTTTTCGTTTGCAGACGAGGGTCTGAATTTGGGAAATAATGATTTACCTGCTGATTTATAATCTACGGCTCTTGCTAATAATACTGCTTGGTTTCCCATGGCTTGTCTTGTAGACTCATCTAAGAAAGTACTGGAGAGACAAACAGACAATATATAGAAGGATCATGTCTCATATACAGGTACATAAAAAGTGGCTGTTTATGGAATTACACAAGTACATCAACTGCTAGATAATAAAATGAATTATGATATTATAATTTTGTTTACCCAGAAAAGCCTCATCAGTACCAATGCCATTCTTCCTGAGAGCTTTGCAATTATCACTATCCCAGCATGTGTGTATTGGGTTTTTACAGACGTGTATCAATCAGATGTGATTATTTACGTCTGGGGACCGACATTTAAACATCACCATCCGAAAGACGTGAGTCAGTTTCAAACCTACGTCCCTGGCTGAATCAGTTTGTAACTTCCACTGTTAGCTGGATTACAGGCGCACGCCACAATGCCTAGTTTTGCCAGGCACCTATTCTAAATAATACCTCATCCGCTGTTCTCTACAAGGTTATTTTGTTCAGTTATATGTAAAAATGAACAGAACCTTAAGCGCTATTTAAAGATATCACACATGTTATCATTACGGCATAGTGCTGGTCTATGCTTTAAATAAATTTTATAACAGGTATACAGAACATACAAGTGTTTTAACTCACTTGACATGCAAATGAATAGAAATCTCATGTTTTGTACAATACCTGGGAGCTTCTTCAATGACCTTTTGATTTCTTCTTTGAATAGAACATTCTCTTTCATTCAGGTAGATTGTATTACCATGGGAATCAGCTAATACCTAAAAACATAAGAAAACAAGAATATCATCCCTTAGTATAAAAAACACTCACAAATCAAACCGATTAAAAATAAATCTATGCTAGCATTATCATTAAACAAACACAAAATGTTGGGATATTACATTTCAGCGTGTTTCTGGTAGGGCTTGAGGGCTGGGAATCAGGTGGTCAAAAAAATACATTTCTGTTCATGAATGCTTTTTGGGAATTTGGTGTTGCATAAGTGTGATATTTCTCACAGCGATATTAAAGGTAATACAAAGTTTTGGTATGGGGTCATGAATATGGTTCAAATGAACATATTGGAAGCATATTCTATCCTACAATATTAAGTGATTGTTGTCGTGGTTGAAATCGAGTCTAAAGTTATGAAATTGTAAATATTACACGCTTTATGTTGTATAGCTCCCTCTCAAGGTCAATATATTAATTAAGCTATAAAACAATGGTTTTTTTTACTAAAAACCGACCGAATAGCTATTCCTGCTTTAAAATTATATATCACAACTACATATTCTGAGATTTTTTCATGGTCGCAGCTACCATTGTTTGGCCGGGAGCACCGGTAAATTTTTATATTCAATTTTTCTCGAAAGCAGAAGTGTTTTAGGGGCTCAATTTTCTAGTGCTTATAATAACTCCACAAGGGGCATCCAAATATTTCAAAATCATGAAGAATCATTATCCACTCAATTTTCAAAATTTTGTATTACCTTTAAAGTACTTTATTGATTTTTACCATGCAATTTTGGGGGATGCAATCAAGTTCAACCCACTATTTCCAGTTTTCATTTTCTTTTCCTACCACTGCAACAATCGACATCTATTCTCCATCCTTTCACTATAGCTTGTACAAATATGAAACGTTACATGCTGGAGATATATTCTTGTTGTATGTTTCATGTATATTTACAACAGAGGAGTAGAACTAGTAAATGCTGATTTTTGTATTTTAATACCGGTAATAGTGAGAGAGTGATTTTTACCTGTATTTCTATATGCCTAGGATTATCTATGAACTTCTCAACGAGGAGCCGGTCATCTCCAAAGCTAGCGGCTGCTTCCTGGGATGAGAGTCGGAATCCTTCCCTATAGAGGGCAGCAAATAGCAGTGGAAACATAAGGGGGAAATCTTAGTTATGAGTGAATGAGCTTCTGTTTCCTTCACATTACATGTACATGTACATGTGAATCCATGAAATATCATTTGTAACTGTAATTTTATGTATGAGAAAACTTCATTCACATGTTGCATGAGTATTTTGTTTCACAGAACATAGACATACTAATTGTTACAAATATGGAAAAAATAAATTGGAAACAATACATTTAATTGTACTTGCATGTAATTATACAGTGCGTCCCAGGAAAAAACAAAATAGAGAATTATCAATGTTTTATCATAACTTAATCACTCATTCCTTTTCCTCCTCCTCTATCTCATTCGTACCTTGTTTCATCATCATTCCATGCTATCCTCATTCCTTTTCCTCCTCCCCCTGCTGATGCTTTTAACATGACTGGGTAACCTGAAGAAGAAAAAAGAATGATTTCACATGTAAAGTACTCATTCATAGCACTCCAACAATAAGGTACATGTTTGTGCCCAATTCAATGGTTTAGAATACTGACGAGTCCCCAAATGCACATTTATCATTTTGTACCGATTGATTTTTACTTCTAAGCCATTGCATCCATCTCAAATTTCAATAATATAATGAAAGAACCTTCAAAAACATGTACCTCTATTCAATCACAAACTTGGTAGTGAATTATAATTCAGACTATTGAGACCAAAGACAAATACATGGACAGTAATATTTATTGCATTTTCCAAACTGATTTGTTTTATTTCTTCTTCTATTTGAAATGTTCAGAGGGCTATCAAGTTTCAGTTGCTTGCTTTTAACCCATAACAGTTTAGTGTCACCTTTTACAAGCAATATTTTGAAGCTAGAATCACAAACATGAATCACAAATCAAAACGCTGTTAAAAAACACAGGTTACTGCGGGAGAGCGTTCAATCGATTTTTTATCAACGTTGATTCCCGCTCATTTCAAGCCTAGCCACTGCTCATCACACTTTGCAGTTTGACCCAGGAAGTATAGGTCAACTTCGCCGCGTGCTTTCTGTCTGTGTTTACAGTCGATAGTTGGTCAAACCTTAAGCAGACCACGATAACGACGTCATAGAATCATGATTGAGATCTCCGTTCGTGCAAGCGAATTTTAGCGACCGTGATTCTGAAGAATCACGAAACAAAACACATCTTTTTCAACGTTTCATGTTTGTGTTTTAAAGCACGTTTAGTTTTACGACCGACGAAAAATTGTTTGAACGCAACCGTGTTTTAAACTAAACGTCTTTGAAAACCGTGATTCTAGGGTGAAAAAGTTTCGATTGAACGCACCCTAAGCTACCTGAGAAGGCAAACATGCACGTACCTATATCATTAGCCACCTCTACTGCTTGTGCTGGTGTCTCTACGACCCCATCGTAACCAGGGATGGTGTTGACCTGTGCGTCCTTGGCCAGTAGTTTGCTCTCTATCTTATCCCCCATAGCCTGGATAGCACGGCTACCTGGTCCAATGAATGCTACATCTACATCAGCCTGTTGAGATTGAGAAGTGTAAAGGGTCACATATTAGTTAAAGGTAAAGACCAGTTATGGTCATGCGATTGCATTGTGAAAGAAACGTTGTGGAATCGGTCAGAAAAGGTTGATCATCTAGCATATAAGTATTGGTGTGTACTGCAAGGTTCTGGAATCATCAAAATGATAAGAAATTTGGCCCAGTCTTGGTAAAGTTACGAGCACTGTACACAGAAAGATGTATATGGGACTACGCGACACGTGCGCGATATCTATCAGGTCCAAATAGATATTATAATATACCAATATATCAATTAGTAGGCGGTTTCTCGGCAAAATTTGTATCATCACGTATTAGTCAAAATATATTCTTTCACATGATTGGTAATAAGAGCTTCCATTTCAATTTTTTCAGAGGGGGGCATTTCCAAAACTGATCTTTACCTTTAATGGTAATGCAAAGTTTTGGTATGGGGTCATGAACTCGATTCAGATGACCATATTGGAAGCATATGCGATTTTACAATATTCAATGATCGTTGTCGCGGTTGAAATCGACTCTAAAGTGATGAAATTGTAAATAATACGCTCTTTATTTTGTATTGCTCCATCTCGAGACTGATATTACTTAAATTAGCTTTAAAAAAATGTTTCTTCACTACAATCGACCAATTTGCTATTCCCATTAGGAAATATATATCAGAACTGCATATTCTGACATTTTCACGGTCGCAGCTACATGTACATGTACCATGGAATGGCCATATGCGCTAGGTATTTGAAATTTACCCGAAGCAACGGTAATAATAGTATTTAGTTTTTATATAGCGCTTAATACAAATGTCTCTAAGCGCTTTACAAATATTTCTCCAAAGCAGAAGTGTTTTAGGGGCTAAATTTTCTAGTGCCAAGCCAAGACAATGACCCTTGGCAGTTAAATTTCAAGAATTCTGTGTCTTTCCACAAGTACAAGACTTTACACATTTTGAGAAAGAAGAATTGCCAAAACTTTGTCTTACCTTTTATGGCACAAGTTCATTGAATTTCAACATGTATTTCCTAACTTGTGCATAGCATTTTCTTTTAACTCTCAAAACTCTCGCTTTCTACTCTCATTCTACCTTAAACTTTATATATTTTAAAGTGAAAAATAATCAAAATTCTGAGTATTTCCAAGGTGCTAATGGTTTGTGCTTGGAAAAAGCTCGAAACTAAAGTCAAAGTTTCTCTAGTACATGTGTACATGGTAACCATATAAGGAAATTATACGTCACATCAGCTAATTACTTTCAATTAATTACTTTCAATCACATGAGTGAAATGTAACCCTATATAGGCAGGCTGGGATGGTTTCCTGCCAATTTTCCTAATAAACTGCAATGGCAGGATTCCTATGAATCTGCTCATTAAAGGCATTGTTTAACAATGTTAAATCTTAGATGAATGGCCCTATGTGTTTATCAGTGTCTGTGATATGGTGTATAAATATTGAAGCCTACCGGTAAACAAAATTGTGCTTCAAAATGATCATGAAGTGCCTCAAAAATATCTTTGAGTAACCGATTTTACCATACTTATTTTCCCTTGTAGACTGTACTGTTATAAAAACCATTAGGAAAACAGAAAATTCGATTTTGATTTCCATCATAAATATATCTTGATAATCAGACAGGCGATCAACTTGTAAAGTCATGGGGTTCCTGACTGACCAACAGGTTTATAATTATCATTGTAGCATGAGCTAATTCCAGGATTTTGTTTCAGAATCCGAGACAATGTTACTGAGTCACTTTAAAGTTGCTTTTCTATACATTATATTATACGTTATACATGGAAAAGCAGTAGAAAGAAGAAAAAAGAGGGAAAAAAGAGAAAAAGAGCTCGCTTATCAGGTCAAGGTAAAGACAACAGATAAACAAATATACATATATATATAGTCCTAACCATTTTCCTTTTCCTGTTCCAATTTCAGTGCAGTGTACTTTTAAAAGAAATGTGGACTATGTCGTAGTCAACTAACAGATACTAGCAAGGATTAAGAAACTCAATTCCACATTGAAGTGGCATGTTATTCTTGCAGCCAAAAAGTGACATAAAGTTCACACAACTTACAGTGAATAGAAGTCTAAGAAAGAGAAAATAATGTAATAGCCCCCAGGGCTAGCTTATATCTCCTCTATGGATAAAAGAATACCCTCCCAACTGTCAAAATAAAATGTATGGTATAAATTTGTTCTTCCTTGCTGCTTGAAGATCAATGCAAAGCTTTCTGTTTGCCCTCTTGAACTCCCTAATACTTGTTTAGATTCGCAGTTAAATAGTTACTCTTGATTTAATGTAAATTTGAAAAGCTAAGCAATGTCTAGAGAGCCTAGGCCGGTATTCAATTCAATACTTAGCAGAAGTAAGAAATTTGCATTTGCATTGTGACATCACACGGTCAATCAAAAGTAAAGCACAATAAATGCGTTGCAATAAATGCGTGATGATATAATTGTGCGCAGGTTATGATACTGCGTAAGAAAAACATTTGCCTGCCAATCAAGGCCTCCAAATAATTGGCTTAATTCTGGTAGGGAGCTGTCTTAAATTTAGGGTAAAATACTTAGCCAAAAGTTTGAATTGAATACCCAAATTTGGCTAAGTATTTTATCTAAGCCAAATACTAAGTAAAAGGCTTAAATTTTGTACTTAAGTATTGAATTGAATACGGGCCCAGGGGTATGAAAGGTTACTGGGCATTATTTTCAAGTACAAACAGTGAATTCTTAGAATGATACAGTCTCCATGATCCATCATTTTCTTTACAACTTTAATTAGTGCAGAATGATGTAACTGATTTGTAATATATGTGGAAGTGAAATGCCCCATCGCTCCATCGCTGCTTGACACTAAATAACTTAAAGATAAAGTTGAGTTCTGGTCATGCGATTGCATCAATTGAGAAAGAAAGGGTGTGGAGTCGATCAGAAGAGGTTGGTCATCTAACATATTATAAGTATTGGTGTGCACTGCAAGGTTCTGGAATCATCAAAATGAAAATAAATTTGGCCCAGTCTTGGTACAGTTACAAGCACTGTACAAATAATTATGTAAATGGGACTACACGAACATGTGGCATAAAAATCTGTCCCAATTTTTATGCTGTAACATGCCATATTTAGAATATTAAAGCTTATCTGTACTAATTTATAGGAGGGATTAGACCGCCCTGCAAGGTCACTGGACAGGTGGTTACAGTATCTCATCAACTCGGCTCTCAATTAACATAAGAAAAAGAGGATCATGGGGGGACCAATGGTCGCCGATTAAGCATCGTTTTCTATATAGATGGAGCAAGTAGCTACAAGTAGGACAGTGTGGCTTTAAGGAATTTGAAGAGCCATGCTTTTCAGGGAACATTTTTTATCTGATGTTCTTCCACACTTGCATAATAACAATGATAACGCTCACAATTATTTTTCACCTTTTCCCAGAACTCAACCTTCTCTTTAAATTGAGGAACCTTTTTAGTAAGAGGTACTCGAAAGGAAGATAGATAGTACATGTACATTGCCACTCTAGAAACTTCCTGTATATTTCCTTATCAAACGAAACCTAAACCAAACTCCTACTTAGAACGAGGAAGTGCGGCCCTGTAATCACTCAAATTCACAACTAAACTTCCTTTGAAATGATAACTCAATATTTACAATAAATTATTCAAGAGTGGAAGGAAAAGGTCAATTACATGGGCGAATAAAGCTCTTAACTTCACTAAGACCTCAAATTACATGTATTATTTACAAAGGTTTTTGATTAAACAGTACTTCATCATGAAACTCAAAGGGAACAGTCAATTTAAAGCCCCACTGTCCTACTTGTACCTACTTGCTCCCTCTATATATAGAAAACTTCCCCAATCGGTGCCTGTTGGTCCCCCATGATCCTCTTTTTCTTACGTTAGTTGAGAGCTGAGTTGATGAGATGACCACCTGTCAGTGACCTGGCTGGGGGGACTAATCCCTTCTGGCCCAGTAGTATTGACGGTCTTTAATATGAAGCATTATATACCTCACTTAAGTAATCCAGCAATCTGATTGGTCGAAATTGCATTCATAAACTTTAACTGTTCCCGAAAATTCCCAGTAACCATGGTTAAAATAGTTCTAAAATCCCAATAACCATGGTTACCGGGAAAATAGTTCAGTCTCCCTGGTTACCCCATAGGTTTACATGTTAAAAAATGGTCTGAGCGATCCAGGATACCGTACGTGTGCGAAGAATTGGTCGGTAATTTCAATACAATTGAATCTCGATCGATCTTACCGACAATTTTATCTTGCATTGTTGACATGAAGACGAAAATAAACTTCCAAAAACAAAAAAACAACATCTGCCAATAGATCTTGATCTAAGTTCGTGCCAATATGCATTGCAAAAGTAAAAGAAGGGCCGTAAAATGGAGCAGAAGCGAAGCATCCACCACCGAAGCCGTTGTCAATCCATTTTAATGTATATATTAGAGAAAACTGCTAAGTGAAGAAACAGAACGCGATAGCCGAGAGGTTTAAGGCGCTGCTTTTAGTTACATCACCTTTTGTACGCAAGAGTTCGAATCCCATCTTCGACAAAAGTTTTTTTATTTTTTATTTTTTATTTTTTAGTCTATTTTTTTTGGGCATATAAAAGTATTAATGACTGCTTTAATATTCGAGAAATAGTTGTTTTTATACGCTCTCGGGAAGGTTACAATTGGGCTATTGCCCTCGGCAAGCCTCGGGTAATAGCGCAATTCTAACCTTCCCTTGAGCGTATAAAAACAACTATTTCTCTCAAAGCAGTCATTAATACTATACTATTAGCGCTGAGCATATGTTTAACTGATCATGATCAATTGCAACAAGTTCTTTATATATTGTACCTTCTATTTCTATACAATATATATGTCAATATGAATATATACTTGGGAATTCAAAACACAGAAATTTTTGTTAATTATTTCATGTACCTGTACATACAGCATCATACATCTACATATCAATGTATGATCAATCTTTTTGCTTAGAATCCTTTTGAACATTGAACTCTCTAGACTCTGCTCACTTGTTGTTCTCTTGCTCTCTCTCTCTCTCTCTCTATGTCAGTCTGTCTCTCTCCCTCTCGCTCGCTCTCTCTCTCTCTCTCTATATGTCTGTCTGTCTCTCTCTCTCTCTCTCTCTCTCTCTTGTCTACTCTTCTCCACAATAATCCATAGCAGTACAGTGTCTCTTTTTAGTGACTTTTTTAAAAATCTAACCAAGTTTTATGAATTGTAGCCGTAGATTGTGGTATAATGCATGGTCATGTGTTGCCAATTGTCCAATTAGATTACCTAAATTTTAGAACCCATTTTACTATGTCCCTTTTGCAGCCAACATCAAATACTGTAGAACTTTGCAGGAATTATGAATATATGTCCTTTATGTCTTATCTGTGAAATTTAAACGTGTCCTAGTATTCAAATTATGCAAGGAAACCTGTTTACTTTCTAGACTTTACTGTTAGACACTATTGAGTGACTGACTGACATCTTTATTTTCTTTGGTAATAACATATAAAATGGGCTGTAACAGGTACATGTACATGAGCATTTTGTCTACATCAATAACCCACTACTACAAAATTAAAGTGATTGAATCTTTGTGCAGCCCAAAACGTATGACCATTCGGTTCAAGAGTCTGAAAATCGGTGAATGCAATCACTGTGTTGATTCAACAACTAATGGTCATTATTTTCCCACAAAAAGCCATTTTTAAACCCTTTCATTTTTAGGGAAGTTCTGCATACAGTAAGTATTGTCTTTCAAATGGCGTTGGAATTTAATATTTTCATTTTTTTTTAACCTGCAAATGGGACATACATGTACAACCTTTAATGCCAGTGAACTTTAGATTTGATTGGATCAATTTTCAGATGTATCACTTTCAGTTTCATCTCTCTTCTTCTCTGTTTCTTTGCTTACATGCATGTTGAGAGTTAGTGGTGCAATCAAATCATAAAAGTAGCTTTTGATTCTGAAAGGTTGGTTGTAAAAGATTAATAAATGGTGTGTTATATGCCAATGAAATCCTCATATATTTATATTGTATTCTTATCAAATGGTATGCGTATGTTGATTGTTGAGTAGTGGTGAATAAAGAAAGTTTTCGCTGAAACTGCATTTGCTTTGTATTTGACACAAACTAATAAGTACTTATTGTTCTTCTCAATGGGTATAAGATTTGTAAAAATAAGTTTCCACCACCAGGCCTGCAATGATTCAAAAACTATTCAACAGTCCCTTTAAATAGTAGTCTCACTTCTAAACAGGAACCAACGAATCTACTCATACATGATGGTAAGGCAGTGAGAGAGGATAGTCTATATATTGCAGACCCGGAACTTCATTGGGCGGAATAGAAACTGAAAAAAATCATTCTGCCTGGAAGATAGGATAATCAAACAGGGTCGTTAAAACTGCAGGTTCCGATAAATAGTAGTCTCACTTCTAAACAGGAACCAACGAATCTACTCATACATGATGGTAAGGCAGTGAGAGAGGATAGTTTACATGTATATATTGCAGACCCGGAACTTCATTTGGCGGAATAGAAACTAAAGAAAACAAATTCTGCCTGGAAGATAGGATAATCAAACAGGGTCGTTAAAACTGCAGGTTCCGATAAATAGTAGTCTCACTTCTAAACAGGAACCAACGAATCTACTCATACATGATGGTAAGGTAGTGAGAGAGGATAGTTTACATGTATATTGCAGACCCGGAACTTCATTTGGCGGAATAGAAACTGAACAAAATCTTTCTGCCTGGAAGATAGTATAATTAAACAGGGTCGTTAAAACTGCAGGTTCCGATTAACCTCTGATAACAAATTAAAACGATATTAACTTCCTGTTCCGACCTCTTGGTTTCATCTCAAGGATATTATCTGAGTTCTATCTCTCTCTCTCTGTCAATGTGCGTGTAAGTGTGTGTCTCTCTCTATCTCTATCTCTATGATTTTAAGAGGATTTTTTGAGGGAAGGAAGTCATTGATAACGAGGGTCACAAGGAAAAACCGGATCTGATTTCATATATTAAAAAAATATTCCAAGAAATCACAGGAGGAATATAAAAAACAGGCACTTCCGCAGGTCATCCTAGGATCTCATCTAAATGATATAGTTTCAAAAAGTTTGGATGAAAAGAGATCTAGCACTTTTAATACAAGCACTATTAAAGGGAGAGATCTAGATTTAATTTGGGTAATGGCCAGCACAGTGATGACCATAAATTGATTACATACATGCTATACAGCCATAACTTGAGAGTCTTGTGAAATAAATTTGTAAGTGAAACCCTAGGAAAGCTTTCACTTACCGGTACGTTTCATTGACAATCAGCCGTGCACAAAGAAGACGAAAGACTTGATGCATGGCTGATCGTCAACGAAACGGAGTTAAGTCTTTTGTCAACTCTGTGTGTTGCTACGGCAGGCAGCTAGTGAAAACAAATTTGTTTAATCAAATTATTGAAATGCTAGCATTACTTTAAACAAACGGAACGTTGTTATTCCTGGCTCATTTTTCCTGAAAGGGCGGAAAATGAATTTTCTAGAAATGAGATTTTCTCTTTGAAATTCAGATACCGCCCGCAATATGACTTTTTGGTACCCTCTCTTCAAATTGTTTTTAATCACTCATGCAAGAAATATGCATCCTGTGAGTTGCATCAAATGAAAGAGGAGGATCTAAGCTTTACAAATATGTGTTATATATTAATTTTACTTGTGATTAAGTTATGATAAAACATCAATAATTATCGGTTTTGTTTTTTCTGGGACGCACTGTACACAACTAGTGCCCAACCTCTGTGTTGTGAAGCTCAATAGGAATTAACAACATGAAAATTAACCCACTTGAGAAACTAAAAGTACAAGGTTAGAAATATGCTATAATTGCGGACAAATATAAGCCATACTACATGTACTTCATGCCTTTAACTACCGGTAAAACCTATTATCAGAGGCGTTGTTTTTCAAGGAGGTTCTTACAACTTTGAAGAGTGATAATTGAAAGTTGAAGCTAAGACCAAGGTTTGTTGTGAAGGCCTTGTATGAGCAAGGAAACTTTTATATGCTACATATTGAGAGCACGAAACAAGGAGAAGAGTATAAAGAGGTCAACTAATAAGACACTTTTGCATGTATGAGGGTCGATTCAAACTGTACTACACACCCTTCCGTGATTTAGTATAATTTAGAATTCACCTTGTGATGTAATAATATTGGAGCGCCAGGAGGGGCAATAGGCGCGTCTTCATCATCCCGAGATTGACAAATACCCACTATTTCTGATTTGGGAAATAATCCTGAAGTTACAAATCGCGTCTTCGTCAACTCGAGATTCGACCTCGAAACTTGAAACTCGACCTTGAGAAATTAGCTCGAGATATTTTGCTCAGCGTTCGCGCATAGTGCGAGTCTTCGGTCTGGTGAAAACGCACCAGACAAATAGCGGGATATTTTGCCAAATAGTGAGATATTTTGCAAACTATCCCAAGATATCTTGGGATGACAATCCCGACCAAATATCCTGCTAATTGCAACATCGGGCTGATGAAGACGCAAATTAGCTGGATAGTTTGCGATCGGGATAGTTCAAATAGCGGGATATTTTGCAATCTCGAGCTAGTGAAAACATACCCCTTGTCCCAGACATGAGCGCTATACAAGACTCCACTATCATTATAATTAGTTTTATTTTATGGGATTAATCGTAAAAACAAGGGGTCCTTCATATCCAGAGTGATGTTTATAACAACCTTGTGCCATAGCTTGCATGATGAATCTGATGTCAACTAATAGAACGGTCCTTAGTGTAATAATTATACATTCTTAGGGTTAAGAATGAATTGATTGATTAATGTATAAGATAGAAGTTGGGATAGGAGGGTGAGAGAGGATGAGGCAGATACATACATAATGTAGAAGTAATAAAAGAAAAGAAGATGGAAATGAGATGGGGGAGGGAGTGTGGAGAGTAAAAATGAAAGACAACAGACTATGAAATAAATATTTTGAAAAAGTTCATTTGTAAAATAAACTACACTGTATACATAAGTGATCTGAACCGAGATCTAATCTGTAAATGAGCTTGACTAGTCTTGACTAGTCTTTAACATGATCTGAATGTTGCTGGAAATTGATGTTGATTAGACTTGACTTACCAGTCTCTTTGCAAATTCCATATTCTCTGAAAGAAAGCCATATCCAGGGTGTACCTGTAAGAATCAATTACAAAAAAAATACCTTTATTTCTTTCAACTAATATTTCAAATATTTTTAAAGTTTGGGCTCCTTTATAAACGTGTCATATCATGTCACATGGGTGCCAATGACATGAATATGTGCAGGGATAATAGCTATAGATTCCTTTATTGCCCTTCCTATCTCTACTAAATCGGAGAGAGACGTCAGTCAATATTAGCCAAGAAAAATGGTCCTGGGCCCCGTCTAATAAAGAGTTGATATTATCGCGACTTATTTGTGAATGATATCAATCGCAAATATGTACACAAGAGATAGGGGAGTGCAAACTTGCCATTAAATTAGAGGACTTGTGATTGATTTGGATCAATTGCAACTCTTTATAAGATCGGCACTGGTTTGCTTAATGTTCAGAAACCTGAGAAATATTATTACTTTCATCAAAATGCAATGAGCCTTTTACACTCACAATATAGTGTCTTGGTTGGAAGTATTCTATTCATGGAATATTTAAACTCAATATGATGTGAGGGGTTTTACAAAGACTAAGATCGACTTTAAGTTGCGCTTAACTATCTATGGCATAATGGCAGGCCTTTCATGCCACTGGTTTCTCTCACTATTATGATCTTTATATTTTGTTCTTCAATAATGAATTATCAAAAAACATAAATGTTGTAGATGGTTGATTTGTAAGTCTCTTGAGAGACCAATGCCAGTAAATGGTGAAGGCAACCAGTGGCATGAACGGCCTGCTATAGTTAGGTCCAACTTGAAGTAAAGCATAGCCTGAAATACAGCAGGGCTATACAGCAAACTTTTTGGCATGGGCACGGGATTGAAATTTCAAGGGCCTCTTTGTATAAACTCCATTATAAAATGTTTAAATTTTGGGCACCAACATATTTTGGGCACGTGTTAGTATCGAGTCTTGGATGCAATCTCTTTTAATAACGGCCTGCAGTATTCTGCATTTTTTTACTCACACTGAATATTACCACCTGTGATGCTTTGATAACCTGTTTTGATTGTATGTATTCACTTGATAACCTGACAGGGTATATACTTTAAGTGATCCGGTGTCTTTGATGGCTTGTTTTGATAGTATGTATTCACTTGATAACCCGACACAGTATACTTACAGCCTGTGATCCGGTGTCTTTGATGGCTGTTTTGATTGTATGTATTCACTTGATAACCCGACACGGTATACTTACAGCCTGTGATCCAGTGTCTTTGATGGCTTGTTTTGATTGTATGTATTCACTTGATAACCTGACAGGGTATATACTTACAGCCTGTGATCCAGTGTCTTTGATGGCTTGTTTTGATTGTATGTATTCACTTGATAACCCGACACGGTATACTTAAAGCCTGTGATCCAGTGTCTTTGATGGCTTGTTTTGATTGTATGTATTCACTTGATAACCCGACACGGTATACTTACAGCCTGTGATCCGGTGTCTTTGATGGCTTGTTTTGATTGTATGTACATGTATGCACTTGATAACCCGACACGGTATACTTACAGCCTGTGATCCGGTGTCTTTGATGGCTTGTTTTGATTGTATGTATTCACTTGATAACCCGACACGGTATACTTACAGCCTGTGATCCAGTGTCTTTGATGGCTTGTTTTGATTGTATGTATTCACTTGATAACCTGACAGGGTATATACTTACAGCCTGTGATCCAGTGTCTTTGATGGCTTGTTTTGATTGTATGTATTCACTTGATAACCCGACACGGTATACTTACAGCCTGTGATCCAGTGTCTTTGATGGCTTGTTTTGATTGTATGTATTCACTTGATAACCCGACACGGTATACTTACAGCCTGTGATCCGGTGTCTTTGATAGCCTGATTTGATTGTATGTATTCACTTGATAACCTGACACGGTGTACTTACAGCCTGTGATCGGGTGTCTTTGATAGCCTGTTTTGATTGTATGTACATGTATTCACTTGATAACCTGACACGGTATACTTACAGCCTGTGATCCGGTGTCTTTGATAGCCTGTTTTGATTGTATGTACATGTATTCACTTGATAACCTGACACTGTATACTTACAGCCTGTGATCCAGTGTCTTTGATAGCCTGTTTTGATTGTATGTACATGTATTCACTTGATAACCTGACACGGTATACTTACAGCCTGTGATCCGGTGTCTTTGATGGCATGTTTTGATTGTATGTATTCACTTGATAACCTGACACGGTGTACTTACAGCCTTTGATCCGGTGTCTTTGATGGCATGTTTTGATTGTATGTATTCACTTGATAACCTGACACGGTGTACTTACAGCCTGTGATCCGGTGTCTTTGATGGCATGTTTTGATTGTATGTATTCACTTGATAACCTGACACGGTATACTTACAGCCTGTGATCCGGTGTCTTTGATAGCCTGATTTGATTGTATTTATTCACTTGATAACCTGACACGGTGTACTTACAGCCTGTGATCCGGTGTCTTTGATAGCCTGATTTGATTGTATGTATTCACTTGATAACCCGACACGGTATACTTACAGCCTGTGATCTGGTGTCTTTGATGGCCTGTTTTGATTGTATGTATTCACTTGATAACCTGACACGGTATACTTACAGCCTGTGATCCGGTGTCTTTGATGGCCTGTTTTGATTGTATGTACATGTATTCACTTGATAACCTGACACGGTATACTTACAGCCTGTGATCCGGTGTCTTTGATAGCCTGATTTGATTGTATGTATTCACTTGATAACCCGACACGGTATACTTACAGCCTGTGATCCGGTGTCTTTGATGGCATGTTTTGATTGTATGTATTCACTTGATAACCTGACACGGTATACTTACAGCCTGTGATCCGGTGTCTTTGATGGCATGTTTTGATTGTATGTATTCACTTGATAACCTGACACGGTATACTTACAGCCTGTGATCGGGTGTCTTTGATGGCATGTTTTGATTGTATGTATTCACTTGATAACCTGACACGGTATACTTACAGCCTGTGATCCGGTGTCTTTGATGGCCTGTTTTGATTGTATGTACATGTATTCACTTGATAACCTGACACGGTATACTTACAGCCTGTGATCCGGTGTCTTTGATGGCATGTTTTGATTGTATGTATTCACTTGATAACCTGACACGGTATACTTACAGCCTGTGATCCGATGTCTTTGATGGCATGTTTTGATTGTATGTATTCACTTGATAACCTGACACGGTATACTTACAACCTGTGATCCGGTGTCTTTGATGGCTTGTTTTGATTGTATGTATTCACTTGATAACCTGACACGGTGTACTTACAGCCTGTGATCCGGTGTCTTTGATGGCATGTTTTGATTGTATGTATTCACTTGATAACCTGACACGGTATACTTACAGCCTGTGATCCGGTGTCTTTGATGGCTTGTTTTGATTGTATGTATTCACTTGATAACCTGACACGGTATACTTACAGCCTGTGATCCGGTGTCTTTGATGGCCTGTAATATCCTATCCATATTGAGATAGCTGTCTTTGGATGCCGCTGGGCCAACACAAACAGCTTCATCAGCCATCTCTACATGAAGCTGAAAACAGGATTGACATTACAATAATAAGTTTACAGGTATGCAAAAAGAAATGTCATGAAGGCAGATAGCATGTCTGCCAAGAGCGAGAAGGGTGTTACATTGTAACTCATACATCAATTGACACTAAAGGGTTTTATATTGTTGTTTATATACATGTACATGTATCACTTGACACAGAAGGGTGTTGTAACTCATACATCTATTGCATAACATTTGGAATTGTCAATTAGTAACAAACTGAATATCATGTGCGCAAAGCACACATTTATGTCAGACCTGCCAAACTCTGGAGTTCAAAAACTGTATTCTTCAATCTCAAAAGTTGTATTTTACTGACAAAAATTGAATTTTAAAAGAAACATGGATCAATGCCTCTTACAGTTCCTACATACAGGAAGATTTTTTTTTTATTTGTCATGACTGGTGTGTTCAATGAACCAATGAACATCCCCAAATTGCCAATGTGAGATGCTTGCAGGATACTTTACGGGACAGAATGAATATTTATTTTTTTTTTTTTTGTGAAATTTGTGATAATAGAAGGCAGGAAAAAAATTACTTTAAAAATTATGGTGGCTACTTTTCAAGCTTGCTTGCATGACAATAACACTCTTTAAATTGTTTTGCATTGAACTCTATGCAAAATTTGGGGGCTCTTTTGGGCATTTTGGGGGCTAATTCGCCCTGAGCCCCTGTGTATTTTTTCCCTGATAGAAGGGGTCTTCGTAATTTCGTAACGAGGGTGGGAAATTCGTAACAATTACAATTTTCTTGTTGTAACAGTTGACAGCTATGTTATTGACACAGAAGGTTAATGTATATCACAAATATCTACACATTTTATCAAGAATGACAGGGCAAAAATTGTAGATTCACATTTCTTCTGATTATGTCTTGCTGCAAAACTCAAAATCTGTAGTCAGATTGAATGGGGAATATGTTATTACATAGTGGTTAAAATGTTGAAACTCTCATAACTGTGGGGGTTGTATTATGGGAGGGATATACAGATAAAATTCCAGGAAATCACATGCAAGAAACAGTCTAGGGAGGCTCATTATAAATCTTAATAATAACAAAGTCTTTAAAGTACCTTAACAATCTTTATAAAGAATTTGTAAGAAAATGATTTTGCAATGTACGCATGAATGCGTGTATCGTCAAAGACATATTAAAGTAAACAAGACACCATCGAAACTATAATTGTATATGAAAGTTTCTCTTCCAACACATTACAAAGGCAACTCACACAATACGGACTAATCAATTGGTTTTCATGACGTACTTAAACATATCTTAAAGACCTAATTTTGATAATGTGCATGTTGGTGTATAGTCCCTGGTACATGTACATTACCTACATGTACATGTAGTACAGAATAAATAGAAAGAGATAAATCCCGTAAATAAACTATGCAATACACTCACATTCTGGGAATTTGAACACGTATTACCAATGTTATTTTTAAGAAATCATTCTATTTTTTTGATTAAAAAACCCTTGCCATTATAATGAACTTTTACTTTATTTCTGCTTTCCGGATCTATATCAGTACACACAGCATAACATTTCAAGTACCCATTTACACAACTTCTGTCCATCTAAGAAATATTTCACTAAAGGCTGATTTTTTTTGTCTAACTGTTACCCAGATATAATCAAAAATTGTATAGTGTCAAATCTATTCAAGGTAAGCTGAACAATCTAAAATGATTTATTTCCACACCAATTCAAGAATAGCTTAACAATAAAGGGAGTGTAGCATGACTAGACTACGTGTCTTTCCCGTGGCCTGACTCTGGGCCAACTTTGATCTGTTTCGCATACGCTGTCCATGTAGAGATTAAGTCGCTGACTACCGTTAATCAAGTACATTCTTTTACGTGCAGTTGTCCAAAAGAAGGTGTAGTTGGCGTTAACTAGTATTTGCCAAGCTACACTCCCTTTAAAATAATGTTAGGGTTAAGGTTATACATACTGCATTGACATCAGCTTCACTATAGATGGCGACAGACTTGATTCCCATATCCCGACATGTTCTCATCACAACGGCACGCAATCTCACCACGGTTGGCTATCAGGATCTTATCAAATGTCTGTCAAGATATAAAACAATCATGAATTTGGCTATTACACTCAACTATTTGTTAAATCAAACTTTGTGCCTGATAGCAGCTATAATAACAAATACAACACCATTCAAGTGTCAACAGCAACCGCACAAAAGTTGAAACTTAGTACTCCATTGCTACTTCTTTCCCTCATGTTACCAGTCTTTTATCTCATTTAATTTTTCTATTTAACAGATTTGATGATAAAGTTTGTATAGCCCCCCCCCCCCCCCCCCCCCAATCATTATTCATTCCCATCCATTAAAAGGGTCATATTTCATGATGATAGCAAACATGTAAGTTTGTATATATTTCTTTAGTGACATATACATGTATGTACTCGATAAGCCAAAAAGAGGATTGTATCCAGAATCAATTTTGTAAGTGTTTTACACAAAAAGAGGTAATAATTTGTGGAAATTTTTTCTGAAAGTACATGTATATGCAAAATAGGAGGCCATTTTTTCACTGTGCTAACAATCATGTGTTTAAAACCTTTGAATATGAAGTGGGAGTAACATAGTGTATTGGTGATGGCTCTTCACCCACATACACTGTACGAGAGGACCTGGATTCAATCCTTGCTTTGGTGCTTACATCTTTGGACAAGGTGTTTTGGTTTGCCCACACTGATTTTTCCCTCTCAACCCAGGAGTATAAATAATAGCCAAATGCAAACAGTGTTTGCCAGTTTTTGAAAACATAATATCAGCGATACAGTGTTATTATAACATGGAAAAGTATATACATGTACATGTATGTAAAACAAATCTGAAAGAAAAGAAATTTATGAAAAAGTGGTTACTTTTTGCAAAGTGTTTCTGATTGTTTATTTCTTCTAAAATCATTTTGCCAACTTAATCTGTGATACTTTTTTTTTTTAAAGTGAACTTCAATTTGTAACTGATATCTATAAATGTATTTTCTTATCATATTTTGAATGGCCAAGCATATTATTTTGAAATTCTGCATGTAAAACTTAATTCTTGTATACAATTAAATGTGAACGATATTATTTAATAAAGGATCCCTGTGGAGGGGGGGGGGGGATATTAAATGGCAATGCTGAGGTAATGGCAGGGCCTAGGAAAGGGATACTTATGTGGCTACCCTGAGTAAATAAGATCCTGTCACCAGGAAGTCTTTACTCACAGGTTCACTGGGATCCCAGGGTGCAACAGCATAACACCGGACATGTTCTTGGTAGCCATGGCAACTTGCAGGAACCTGATTTGGGATGGGGGAAATGGAAACAATAAAGGGAAGAAATGAAGAAAGAGATTAGAAACAGCAAAGATATGAAGACCCTCAATCCTAGAACTGAATTACACCGTGAATGAAAACCTGACATACATACAGTGTTCAAGTTCAAGTTCAAGTTCAATTTTATTTCCACATGTGGTTCATAAAAAAAACAAGTATACATACATGTTCAGAAATATAAAGAAATGCAAAGTAACACATAATTAACAAACAATAATATTAAGAGAAAAAATAGCGAACAAAATCTAATGTCCATAAACACAGAACAACTACATGTAGATTAACAAAATATGTGGGGGGACCAACAAAGGCCAGGGGGCTGTCGAGGCTAATCCCCAGTACAATAATAGATATTTTGGATATTTTATTTATTTAAAACAAATTATTAAAAAAAAAAAAAAACCACAACAATATGACAGTCATAAAAGCGACGTACAGTACATGTAAAAAAAAAATGAAGTTGGCAAATTAAACAGGCAAACAACAAATTTATATTGTACCATTATAATTTTATAAATTGTTTTAATGTAAAATAGACATTTTAAATTTACGTTTAAAATTAGAAAGTGTCGGACTGTTCTTAATCTCTACTGGTATTGAATTCCCAGATTTTACACCAGTGTACGAATAGTACGAAATTGTTATTTGAGAGAA